>VXBR01002404.1:381788-411652 GCA_013400215.1 Cisticola juncidis
CCCCCCCCAAAAAAAAAAAAAAAACACCAACACAAAACCCCCACCTCTCCCAGTGCAGCTGCCACATTATGGAAAAGCCTCACTTCCTAGAAATTAGAAATCTGTAAAGTCAAAGAAAAAAAAATTAAAATGGAAATATGTCAATAAGCAGCCTGAGGAAAAATATGTCAATATATAAAATTGACTCAGAAGCAAAATATACACGTACAAGCCTAATGTAGCCAGCAAAGTGGGCAAAGTCTTTCCAAGGGTGCCTGAAATAAGGACTGGAAATGCAGTTTATAATCTGATAATCAGACTTGATGGAATAAAAATTCTGAACCACAGGGCTGCTTTACTTTGTTCTCAAAATTCATTGCCTGGTTTTTCTAATATGTATAAAAGAGATAAGGTTACACAGAACTCAAGGAGTTGCTTCAGAGAAAGCAATAGGGGCAAAAAAAGAACAGATACTAAGTGAAAAAGTAAAACAAACCAATGAGATTTAAAAAAAAAGGAGCAAGGAAAAAGGCAGAAGTCAAAGCTCAACTTCCTACTAAAAAAAAAGTTTATTTGTTAGGAAAAGAGGGATCTTTAGCAAAGACAGCTGCAGAGTTCAGTGATACCATGAAAGCAGAAGGTTCCCAGGGATGCCAACAAGCAGAGCACAGCACAGCCCTGATATAAATTATAATTCAGCCTCTTCTCACACACTGCAGTCAGCAGCTTTCTTACCTGCACAGCACAATTTGGCCAGTAGGGAAAGACATCTTAAAAAGCAATTAAGAAGAATTTTTTTTTAAACCCCAAACATGCTGACCTTTTACAAGTAGAAAGGTTATTTAGGGATTTTTTTTTCCTAAAATACCTGAAATCTTTTTCCCCGCAGTGTGATGGATCTGTAAGTCAGTCAATAATTTATTTGTCAACACTAAACAATACAGTTCAACCCTGACTAATTTTTTGCTTGAGCAACCTGTTGAAGCAGAAAATGAAAAGATTGCACCTCTGATACCACTGGAGAACTATCCCTGATCCTGCAACAGTTCTATGTCCATACATCAGAATATTTATCAAAGTGGCAGAAATGCAAATGGCAAGGATGCATATTTCAGATTGGAAAATGAAATGGATTTACAAATCAGATCCAAGAGCACTGAAAAAGCCTGAAAGTTTTCCCATGACTTTCCAAGATGTAACAAGATTTATGGAGACTGCGCCATAAATTTTAAATCATTAATTTAAGGCCTTTCTCAGGAGCATGGGGAAAGATGGTGTAAGACCATACAACTTAATAAAGCATGGAAAAGATTAGAGATAGAGAAAAAAAAAGAACCATGTCCAAGGGAACAGTAAATTCAACTGATGAGAGTGAGTCCTGAGGAACTCTGGAGAAATTAATTTAGAAAAAAAAATAGTGATGGTATTGGAAAGAGCAAATAAAAACTAGAAGGCTGTAAAGAGGTTTCAACAGAAACTTAAAAAAAAAAAAAAGACATTTTCTTTTAAGAAGTGCTAATATAGAAAAGCTTTGCAATGCAAGCACATAATATCATTTTAAGATAGAATCCCTTTCCTAAACTGAACATATTCCACAATATGTTTGGGAAAAAGGTTGCATGATTATTTCACCAAAGAATAAGAAATAAACAGAAGTTTCTGCTTTGTGGGAAAAAAAAGGAAAATGTAAGGAAATAAGAGCTTATCATAGGAAGTTTTGTATTACTCCATGGGAGACTGAGAAACAAAATTCTACCTTTTTCAGGAAGTAAAACATCTTTTTAAGTCTTGGTTGGCATTTTAAGTACCCCACAGGGCACAGATGCAATTAGTAGAAGTTTGTTTGCATCTCTACTAGATTTCTTCTTTTATGAATGCCTAAGGTACATGCAAATACCTTTAAGTCTTCTCAAAAACAACCCTGGCTTGTAGGACAGCACTTTTGTACCAAAACAAATGTTGTGTGAGCCTAACTTGGAGTGCAAGTCTGTGTTTTTTGGAATGAAAGGAACCAGGTTTTACTGCTTTTGGCTGAGCAGGTTTTGTTGTATTGATGTGGGTGAGGAGTTGGGGTGAGAGTAAACTCTTGTAATAAACCAGCATGTGACCCTTCATCTCAAACCACACTAGAGATTTTAAAGTAACATCATAATCCATTAGCTTCACTGGACCCTCAAGAAGCTTGAATATCCAGCAGTATTTCAGTTTTGAGGGGTAAAGTAAGACTTTGAGTATAGACAGAAATAAAGAGATTGTTACATCAGTGTTTCTCAAGAGATATACAAAATTAAATCCACATTTACCTGTCTCCTCCTCAGGCTGGTGAAGTTCCTGGCCCCTTCCACTGCTCCCACTGGAGAGGTACCAAAAGGGCAGCTTCCACTCTTGCCAGTCTTTTGCCCAGTGCACTGAGATGCTGTTCTGTTCACAGAAGTGTTCTCTGAATACAATTCATAAACTCTCCTAACTTTTCTAAGACTCAGATCAACTCTCATCTATATAAAAATACAGCTTGACACGATTATCTTCTTCTCTCATCTCTCCAAGTCAACAGCTCTACTAAAACCTTTCCTCTGCTTACTGCTTTTTCTTTATTGGTTTGTTTGTTTTTGTTTTGTTTTCTGGGCAGTAATAATCTACGTCTCCTCTTCAATGTATTTCTCTGATCTCTTGGGTGTCCTTTTCACTCTGCTGGATCACTTGTTTCAACAGCTTCTGCCATGCTCAAAGGCTGCCAGCAGCACATCCAACCACTGCACGAGCCAATCCTGTAATCAACCCACGGACAGGGCTAACACATCTCCAGGCTGAGAATTTATGTACTTATTCCCTGGATGCAGGCACATCACACATCTCTGTTGCTTTGGCAATCACTGGCAATTGGTTATTCCTTGGAATAGGCCGACATTGGATAATTTTTAATTGCTACTCTTACAGAAACTGAGATCAAAGTCAAAATGCACAAAATACACAAATAATATAATTACCATTAAGAACAGTGTCTTGGGTTGCAAAATGTAACCAAAAATTACATATTCTATTTTCTATTTTCATCTGTATTCTATTTTCATCTGTTGAAACCAGTTGGGAGATATTGTTCTTTATCTCTTGTAACTCTAGGGGGGAAGAGGGCGATGCCTCCTGTTAATGGACACCTGATAACACCAGATAAGGCAGGGCCTCCTTATCTCTTCCTCCACCCATCCTCCTCTGAGGGACATCCCCTGTGAATGGGCCATTGAAGGCTCTCACAGGACTGATGCTGTCACTTCATTCCATTGGGAGAGGCTCCACCCAGAGGGAGGAGCCAAAGCCTTTCCACTGGGATAAAACCAGCAATCCCAAACACCAAGGGAGCTGGGTTTCCACTGAATTTTCGGAGGAAGACTGGACCCATCTCACCAGCCCTGGACCCTTTCTTTTCTACAGGATCATCTCTGCTTCACAGAACAACATCTGTTACTCCAGGAGGATTATTTGGACTGCTTCCAACACCCTGACAGCAGGGTGTCAGATTGTATCTCTGACTCTGTCAGGGTTTTCTGGGACTTTTGTTTGTTTGCTTGTTTGTTTTTTGTATACTGCATTTGTATTTTTTAATATTCCTAGTAAACAACTGTTATTCCTATTCCCATTTTTTTGCCTGAAAGCTCCTAATTGCAAAATTGTAATAATTTGGAAGGAGGGGTTTTTACATTTTCCATTCCAAGGAAAACTCCAGTTTTCCCTGACAGATACCTGTCTTTCCAAACCAAGACAAACAGTATGAGAACTGTATTTTTGTTTCCATTTAATCTAACCATAGCCCCGTAAATCTGCTAAAACATTTATCACTTTTCTTCTACTTTGGAAGGAAGTCCTAGAGACTGGACATTTTTTCCCTTTCTCATCTTATTCTGTAAAGTTCTTTAAATCACATCTCTCAGGATTACAGGAGCAGCTGGCACTTGTAACAGGACTAGAATTTAATCACTTAAGAGGCACAGATAAGCTCACATGAATCTTTAAACAAAGAGAGACTCAAAGTGAAGTTTACAGCAGATATTCCCTAGTGCAAAACAGCACCAACAAAGCCATAAAGAAACTTCAATTAAAATAAAATGAATACTACAACAGTTATTCATTGACACAATAATTTATGAGACAACAGAAAAATCAGGTAAGACAAAAGAAAAACATAAGATACTTGGAAGTTTCGGTTTAATGCTTGTTAAAATCTGTCACTGAAATTAGCAGTGCAAATAAATAAATAGCTTAAAATAAATTAGTTTTCAGTCACAGATTCTATCCAAACACATAATTCTCATCATCAGGCAGTTAAACCTCACATCTGTTGAGGAAAACTATAATAATAACCCATCACACTCTTAATTCCCAGCCCTCAGGACAAATGAGGAACTTTCTATCATTACACAAGAGTGTATCATATAGAATAGAAAAATATAGATGTAAATAAAGTGTGTCAACCACACATTGCAATCTGTTTATATGAGAGAAGGATCAGATTGTTTCCAAATGATACAAGGCTATTTTATCCTAAGTTTTCATTTATAATGTAGTGTAAAGCAGCAATGTAAAAGAATCTTAAACTGGCTGCCAAGGCAGCACCAAGATCCCACAGGTGAGGCAAGGAGTGACAGAAGAGAGCACTGACATGTTACAGGCTGTTCAAGAATCCAACCTAACCTCAGCTGGAGTGGCAAATTCTGTATTTCAAGGCCTCATTTATGGGATGAGATGCCAGTGTGCCAGTCTGGATCACACTTCTCCTCCAGTTCCACACTTGCAAACATACCTTTGCAATTTTGCAGTTTGGCCCACTGAGAGCAAAAACATTTGGAATTTATGTGGATATCAACCCTGCAGTTTACTGTGAAGCCTAAAGTAACAAAGCACTGGCCCAGTTCTCAGACAGCAACTGAAAATGATGGACATACAGAAAAATACAAGCATGTCTTCAGAGAAGTGTCTGTTCAAAAGACCATGATATTCCATTGAAAGTCTTCTGTGAAGTTCCAACAGGTTCTGGACTGGCCCTTATTACCCTCCAGAAAGTGGCAACATCACCCTTTCAACCTGAGAGTCACCTGTCCAAGCATGACTGGAAGTTCATTTCAGTGTTTACAGACCACACTTCCTGCATCGTACTCTCTTGTACAGCACTTCTTTGGCTTCTCCATTTTCCAGCAGAACAATGCAGTTTGCAGGGCACTACAATGGCATTTAAATTTGTACCCAAGAATTAACCTGTAAAAACAGCACAGTAATTATGCATGCATTGTTAATTCCTAATATGCTTCTTGTTAACAAAATTTGAACATGCATGCGATGTTTAAATCTTAAATCTCTTCAGAGTCATGTTCTCTTTCATATTGTCTTTCTTTTTCCTGAAACAGAATTGCATCTCAGTCTCCATCTTTCTTGAACTCAGATCTGAAGATGCTCTGTCCTCAAAGCTCCAGAGAGCAGATCCTACAATATCAGCCCCATGTCAGACTTCCAAGTTGTCCCAAAAAGGTGCACATTTTCTCCATAGTTCCTGTCTTCTTGCATTCAGCTGTGTACAGTCCAGACATAGAAATAATGGAGCAAGGAGCTGTTGTTTTGTTTACCTAAAGCAGAGGGCAAACAAGCCCTAAAATTAGCTCAGGAAGGATTTTTTTTTCTCCTGGGAACCATACAGTAATGTTGTTTCCTCAAGTTTTACTCCTTGTTGTTACAAAACAAATGTTACATTTTCTCAGCCACTATCCCAACATTATTAACATCCACACATCATTTTTCACCCTCCTTTCAGCATGCAAAGCAGCAAGCTCTTTTAAATGGCTTATTGAAATGATCATAAAGAGAATGACTTCTCCATTCCCAACTCTCTTGCGATGTTACTGTCCGCTTCCTATTGCAGAGTGCACAGTAAGCTCAGAGCTGAACAGAACCAGGTGCTTTTTCAAATTCCTTTTGGCAGCTGGCTGATCACAGAACTTAACCTCAATGTTGCCATCACTGAATGCCTCCCTCCTGCCTTCATTCGAATCCACGGGATCTCTCTGAGATGCACTTGGCTTTTGCCTCCTCATGGTAATTCCTGAGTTCCCAAGCTGCCTGCTTGGGGATGCGCTGTCTTTCATAATGCAGAAGCAGAGGGCAGACAGAAAATTTTTCTTGAAGTTGTCATTCATGAAAGCATACACAATAGGGTTGCAAATAGAATTGAAGAATCCTATGATCTGGACAATTGCAAAGATCATTTTGATTGTCACATCATCATACTCCTTCTCAAAATTACCTGGAGAGGAGAAGAGAAATATGCTGTAAGCACAGACTGTCATAAATGCTTACTACTTAGCCTATTTATCTAATGCCGGTTTGGCATTAGATGCTTTTGTTTAAAATGAACAAAAACCCATACTGGAAGTTCTTAACATTAGCAATTGAGTTGCATCAACAAGATAAAATCATGATCTATCACACAGTCCTGCTTTGTGTGTAGGTAGTAACAGAATCAACTGAAAGAGAACATTTATGAGCCACAAAAGCTGACTGGTTGAACCATTGATTTGTCTGCTACAATCTTATTTGTCATAGGAGACAAAGAAACAGCTCCTGTTTTTAGCAAGTAAAGTACAACTACTGAAAATTTCCCCTTGTTCCTGCACACAGGGTGCTCCAGCATCCATGGAGGAGGCAGAAGATGAACAGTGAAGACCCCAGAGAATAAGGCAAATAGCAAAAAAAGCCAACACAACAAGCACTGAGGGCATTTCCAAGCCAGTTTTCAGTAAAGCGCACTGAAAAACTCCAGCTGGATTCGTTGGGTATCATCACTGTGATGTGCAGTATTTATATTTCCAATATGTCTACCTCAATAAAAGGGATAAATGTTTCATTTAACCTCAAAGCAGTTACGTTAAATTAAATATAATAAAAAACTTCAAGAGGTTTTATGCTCAGAAATAACTTCCAGCCAAGTACTTTCGACCTTTCAGCAAATGAGGGCAGCATAACAGACATGGTAAGAAAAAGAATCTACACAGAGATGCTCATCCCTCTAATAGTCCTGCAGCAGAAGGTATTCTAGAGCTGAATGCTGTAGCATCATCAGCTTTTCACAACCTGAAGTTCCATTACTAACAAAATCAAAAAAAAAAGACTTTATTCTATGAGATATGGCAGGTACTCACTGTATTCCATCATCATGTGAATCACGTGGAAAGGGGCCCAACAGACTGCAAAGAGAAACACCACTGTCACCATCATAACAATTGCTCGCTTCTTCTTCCTGAAATTGCACCAAAAATTCCACACTGAATCACTGGGGAGTTGCTGGCAGTTAGATATCTCTCTTCAAAAGTTAAATCTGTGACTGTATTCTCATGGCTGCAGATGCAAATAAACCCTCAAAGAATGCTCAGAAGTACACAATTCCCTTGGAAACCAAAAACCAAAACAAAACACAGCATCATATAAATCTAGCACTTTATTTCTCTTTTTTAGGACAGTAGAGCACTTGCAGCATGACATTAGCATGTCTTAAAAGGCATTTTTCAACTCTGTTCAAGAGGAATAAAAAGGTCAGGAAAAAAGCGCTCTAGGAGTCAAAGTTCCAAGTGTATTTTGCTTACAAACCTTGATATTTTAGACATTTCGCTCCCATGAATAGTTTGAAGAACTGACGCGTCTCCTACTCGTTTCTTAATCCAGAGTTCATAGCCGATTTTAGTGTACAAAAAAAGCATCAGCATCAGTGGAAGAAGAAAGAGTATGACAAGAATAAAGGTTGTATAGACCTTCTGATAAACAGGACTGGCCCATTCTTCCAAGCAACAAACATGTACTTTTTCATATAGAAAGTCATATTTAACCTGTAACAAATGCAAAGAAGGTAAGTCATTAAGGTATTTATGCCAAGTGTAAAACCCAAGCACATTCATATATTCCTTACTCTTAATGGAACAACCAAAATTCAACACATTTTTCCAAGTGACAAAATTCTTTCAAGCACTTTTCCACATCAAGTGTTGGGTTTGATCCAAACTGACAAAGAAAGGCTGGCAGATGCTCTGATTTGCACTTCAAAGAAGACCTTGGCTACACATTTTGCAAGTAAAGAGGATGTACAGAAACCTCACATTAGTCACTTTAAGAAAAAGAAAATTACTAACATTCAGACTCCCAAGCAGCAGACTCTGCCAAGCCTCCTGCTTAACTTCCAAACATGTGTGGTAACTCATCAACTATAATGAGCAGATAATTAATTTTAAACTAAGCACAGTTCTTCCAGATCTTGGGGAGCACTATGTCACCCTGAAACAGCAAACTAAGCCCTCTGTTGCCATGTGCCAGTGCACCTATAAACCAAACGAAAACCACAGTGACAATCACAGGTGCAATTTGACATAATTAGAGAGAGTAGGCATGACTAGTCCCTGTTGGTATTTCTGCTTCCAGTGCATGCAAGTTCTAATCCTTAGCCTTTCCCAGGCTGGCACATAGAACAAAAGCTCCACCTCCCTTATCCCCCTCTAATTTCACAGGAGTTGATTCAATTTCACTGAAAGGTACAGGAAGATCTAGCAAGGACCGAGTTGAATCAGCAAATCCCCATTTGAACTAACCTACCTCAAGCTGTTGCACGTACCACATGGGCGACCCAACAATAAGAGCCAGTAACCAGACTATGCCTGTAAACAAACACATTTTTTTAATACTTTGTCCAACAAGCAGGGTTTGGTATGAACAGTTTAACAGCTCTGAAAAGTCAGTTAATTTGAAAAACTGTAGCAAAGAACAAAGTTTCCTATGAGGCATCAATCAGTCAACACTCACATCAATAAGAGCATGCTCTTTTGACATCAGCTTTCTGTCTCTCAAATGACCCCATTTATTGATATTCCAAAGGAAAAGCCACTTAATCTGCATAAGGAGCATTAAGTAAATCTCTCTGTGTAACACTGGAAGGACCATTTCCCTGTGACCTTGCTTCAGCAGGGCTTGTACATTTTCAACCTTTCTTGAAAAGAAAAAAGAAGAAATGGCTGCTAAAGGTTTATCTTTTTTAAGTACATATTTGACTTCAGATGCTAAATTCCTTGTGAGAATTTTGGCTAGTAAATACTGTACTTGTAGGCACTATCCTTGAGCTATTTTATAAAGGTCAATTAACTCTGTCTCTGAATCACTGGTCATATCAGTGCCTTCTGTTCTGCCATGCCATCCACACTGAAGTTCATTTCTCACACACACTTACTGGAGATGCTTAAAATCTTACCAAGCATCGTGAAAGCTCTTTTATTGGTGTACTGCCACTTCATTTTTAGTGGATGCACAATTCCCTGGTGTCTTTCCACAGCAATGCAGGTCATTGTAAGAATCTCAGTTACAATAGCAGTGGACTGAACAAACGGCACCATCTTGCAAACGAAGGCACCTGCAATAATCAGACAGTAAGGCACACAACAGCTATTAACACTAGACTCCATTACTAAAAATAACAGACCAAGATTCTCAGATTTATTGTAACATCTAAACTGCTAAGTCATCTACTTAAGCCACTTGTCAAATGCAGCTCTCCATAGCCATTCTTTATTGTACATATTTGTAAAGCCAAGATTTCTAAGACATATTGACTTGCTCTGTTACCAGTCTGACACTTACTCCTATTTCATCTTTGACCAAGTCTTCCATCATCTGATTTCAAACATGTCAAGTTACAGAGACTTTTTTTTTTTTATTTTGGCAGATTACTCTGCAGTTTATGAAGGTCTGAGTGTTACCTGTTTAAAAGTTTACCTTTTCCACTGTTGCACATACCTTAAGCTCATTTAGGTATCACTCTATCTGTACACTTTGTCATTTAATGCATGATCCTGTCAAGTGAGATATATAGAGGAGGAGGCATAAGAGGAAAAGTTCAACCTCTTCATCATCCTTCTGTTCTCCAAGTCTCCCTCTCTGCTGATTACCTGATTATGTTAGTGCCACTGTCCAAACCAAATGCAATTTCCTGCCCGCATTTTCTAAGTTGTACAGATTCCTATTGTGTTTATGCCACTTCAAGTTTTATTGCTGCCACAGCTTTTGAAAGTCCACATTCAATTCTTAACATATTAATCATTCTCCATTACCCATTCTCAAGTCCCAGCCATCCTAGAAAGTGGTATAAATTATTCTGTAAAAAATCTGACCTTAAATGCCCTTCCCAATCTTCTCATTTACCCGTTTTCTGAGATAATTTTTTCTGTCCATATTTCCACAGTCCCCTCACGCTCTTACAGTTCGGTGTCAGCTATTCATTTCAGCAACAGTCAGGACTATTTTTCTTACTAGACCATTATTTATATCTTACTCAAATATAATGCATTAACTCAAAACAGTCTAAGAAGTATCTGATCCAATTTTCAGTCAAGCTTTAGGATGCTAGGGACACCTTAAGACATAACAGCACAGAAAACAGAGAGAAAACAAACAGAAAACTCTGAAAACTTAATCCATGAAGGTAACAAGAACAGGGAAACTTCTGCTTGGTAGCCAGACTAAAAGCCACCCCAGCTTACAAGAAGGTTTGCTACTGGTCTAACCAATTCTAGTTGCCCAGAAATCCCCTTTTCTGTGGCTCCATAAAGGGAAGGAGAGGACAAGCAGCAATGGGTGGAAATCAAGCACCTTTCAGCCATATGTCTTGGTTTGACAGACAGGTATCTGCAGCTCAACCATTCTCTCTGATGCCAAGAACAAGAGAGACCAAACTGCCCTAAAACTCGTGTTATCTCCCCCCTCCAAGAGACAACTCCCAGAGACCCAAAAACAAAGGGTGTAGCCCCATGCTACACTCTCCTCTGGCCACTTTTTTGATTTGATCACATACTCACAAGTACCCAGTGGTTAGTCTTCTTGCAAATTATGGGGAAAAATTCTGTACCTAAAAAGACACAAATCTAACCCCCAACAGCATGTATTCAACACCAGCAACACGATGGATGTGCACACAGATCTGGCTTAAACCAGAATAAAAACACACCACGCAGCCCAGTTTCAAGTTCCTTGAATGAAATCTTATCACGGCCAGTGGGAACTGCATGGCTGAGGATGCCTTGGGCTGCATGTTTTTCTCCTGATATGTATTTTTCCCAGGCATCAGGAAGAGCAAGACAAGACATCCTCATATCTTGTCTCAAGTGTAATTTATAAAATAAATTTCCCCCTCTTTTTCCTTGGCTTCAGTAATACATAAGGAAATGCCTCATGAAACACAGCCAATATCAAGGCATCTCATCAGTTTCTCACTACACCCAGTACAGAAAGTGCTGCACATACAGCACCAGACCCACTCTGTCAAATTCACATCTTTCACCCAGTGGGCTGAAACTCCTGTTGTGAGATAAAACCAAAAGCAAGCTCAAATCCTACCTACTCTGCATATGGGAAATGGTGAATGTGACCAAACAGTTTTAAATTTTTGCTTCGCTAAGTTAGAAGGGATTCCTGCTACAAATAATAGACAGAAAAGCAATACTTGTTAACAAAATGTTTAAGTTTCTGTTTCGCTAAGGAAATGAGTTCCAGTCTGAGTGCTGAAGCTGGGGGAAAAACAAAAACAAGCAAACAATCACAAAACAAAACTGAAAAAAAAAAGACCCCAAACTTTCATCACAGGCTATTTCTTACAGTTTGAAAAAAGCCAGACTTAAATTAAGTCCACTTGAGCTATATCTGCCTTACAGGGATTCCCCTGTAATACACTACTGCTCCACTGAAGTCTCAACATCCCAGGATATTCTTAGGAAGCAAAGAAGTATCACTATTACTCAGGTAACAAAATGAGACAGATTTTCACTATTAGTCTACTGGAATTTCCAGCTGGTGTCCAACTATACAAAGAACAAAGAGAATACCCCGAATTGTATATTCCAAATCTGGGAGATGAACTCCCAAATTCCCAGATGCCCATTGTGTTTTTATAGATGTCTTCTCATTTTCTTCCCAGTAACCACACTGTCAGAGAGCAAAGACTACCACTCACTTGGCCTTTAGCTGAACTCCCAGGAGAAAAGGCTGCAAAAAAACCCCTATTTCATCTTTTTGGAGACAAACACACAAAAAGTAAGCACATAAACTATATAAAAGTAGCGAAAAGCAACAGTCAACATAATGCCTGCAGGTTGAGCCTACTGAGCTGGACGAGGAACGACATTAGCACTTCCCAAAATGGGAAGTAAAAGGGGATATTTTCCATTAGACACAGTTGGCTGGAATAGAAACATCTGCTGTCAGGCACACAGCACACAATTTGGGGACCTGGAGGCCACAGCAAAACAGCCACAAGTTTTTCTTGTAAGCAAGAAACAAAATTGATACTTTCAAATGAATAGTAGGTAAAAGCTACTCAAAAAGCATCTATGTACCAAAAGTAAAAATAGAACAGCACTTCAGCTTCCATGAAGCTTCTGATGCCACCATGCACAGGGTCTCTGTGTGTATCTTATTAACAACATCATATCCCTTCAGGGCTCTTGTGCTTGCCCTGAACTGTCATTCACTACAAAAATGTTTCCTATTTTCTGAAATCATGAGACTCTCAAGTGCCTTGAAATGTAAACCCCCATCAAGGTTAAGAGACTGTTGAGCAAGGAAGTCAACTCTTCTCAAAAGTATCTAAAACAGATTTGTTTGGGGGGAAGAGGTAAAGAAATAAACTGTTTAGAATGTCAGGGCCAACTGAAGAGCCATCAACTTCAATGGAATTCTGACATCAAAACACCTGAGATCCAGCTCATCCTTACTGTGTTTGAATAGAATTTAACCCTGAGATACCAGGAGTCCTTGTACTTGGCAGCACAGTGAATGTTTTTCACATGGAGTCTCTTAGTTTTCAAATCCATGGTTTTATTTATAAATATATAGCAGCCATTCCCAACTGCTTAGATAATTACTAGAGACTTTCTCCAGATCTTTCAATACTTTGAATTATATAACTTATGTTTTTCAAACTACAAACATTAATGGGCCATTACACATGGAAAATGAAATTTACTGTTAAATAAGGTAATTATTTTATTATAATGCATGCATACTTCACTTAATAGTTTAATCCATTTGTGTTGAACAAGTTTCACCTGCAGCAAGAAGCAACCGATGCAACCCCATTCTCAAGTGTTTGTTAACTGGAAGTCCCTTATGGAAAAACTGAGAAAAAAAAGTGCCAAATTCTACCTAAGAAAGACATGGTAAGTTTTGAGGAAAAAAAATAATTATGCTACTACATCATAGCAAATACAGTGAAATTAAAATAAGACTGAGAGAGGCAAAAAACAGTTGTGTCAAACACATACATCAAAACCATTTCAAGCAAATTTTCACATTTGTGTTCAGACTTAACACAGAATAAAAGAAGATTTTAAAGGAATATACTACCTTAAATCTTTGTTATAATCCAGCTGGTAAAAATGTGACTGTTTGGAACGTGGTTTGGAGATTATATGACTAACAAACAAAGAACAAAAGTCTGCTTCAGTGATGTTCAGTCAAGGTTATTGCAATATCACTCCATAAGTTTTCTCAGTGCTGAGTTAAAGGTTAAAGTGCTGGGATCACCTCAAAAACCACGGGAACTGTGTTAATTTCTACACTGGTAGCAGTACAGAAAAGTGCTGATTCTTCTGAATAATTTAAATAATGATAACATCTTAATTAATATTGTAAGTATGTGTCAAAATGTTTAAATTTCCAGTCTTAGGCTTTCAGAGAACACTTCCAACAGACTGTCAGTCAGGACAGCACTCCTGCATCTAATACTGACCACTTTCAACTGGGAAACAAAATCATTTGCAGTGGAACACTGGGAATAAAAATGACTAATTGCTTCTCTTTTTCAAGAGGCTAAATGTATTCCTTATGCACTGCTTGCTAAAAACTGCATAGATTATTCAAGCAGTGAATAGTTTTCCCAATAATAACAACTCATTCACAGACTGCAAATACAAATGCCATTCCCTTAAACAATGTTTTATGCCTTCATTATTGGACATTGTGCCTGGAACTGTGATTTAGTAATTTCAAATATCAATTTTTCTTTTATCAGGGTAACAAAAGGTAAAAGCCCGAAACCATTCTCTGATTAAAGTTAAATTGCTCCTTCTTCTGGTAAAATGCTGTCAATCAAGCCCTTGCACCAGAATTTCTGTCACAGCTTGTAATGAGCTCTCTGCACCTCACTTGAAGCAAGCAAGTTGATTTTTCTCACATTTTGTAACTTGGGGCAGTACATATCAGTCATCATCACACAGATGATATCCTTAAGTGTGTTGCATACCTGGGCAATGCATTGTTTTATATCAGTTCTTGGTATAGATGCAGGATTTAGTTCTCATCCCTCAGCAAGGAATGTTTATGTGTTCTCACACAGGGAAGTTCTAAGGTAACAGTGCATGACAAAATATTTGTTAAGTAACAGAAAGCGTCTTAAAGACTCAGCTGGGAAGAAGGTGCTGTTTAGTTTTTCACCAAGCCTTTAGAGAAGAGGCAGCTGTCACATCAAGAGGCACCAGACGTGACAGGAACATACAGAATATCCCCCCCTCTCCTGAGTGGCAGCTGGAGGCCAGACAAGATCCACAAGGGCAGCTCAGTATTCAGGAGGGCCTCAGATAACTCACTGCTCTCAGAGTGACAAGCCAAGTCACCCTCTGATACCTGTCTTGAGAATACACATTCCAACTGACAAGATGCAAAATTCACAAGAATGTAGCACAGTGCTGGCTATACTGTAAGCTCAAATTATGCCCTTATCTTTCACCAGGACTGTTATATTACACAACATTAAATTAGTTCTCCCATCATCCCAGGCTGCTCTGACAACGGAGCAAGACAACACTCAGCTATCTAAGCAGTGTCAGGAAACAAAGCAACTGTTGTAATATTTGACCCAGAGATGAAATCCCAAATGTATCTTTAATAGTGCTGTCATCAGTATGACAGGAACACTACTGCTGCCTACCACCTATGACTATATGAGAGCAAGTCCTCAACTGCTTCAGCCTGCACCAAGACACACTACTGCTGTATGCATCCATTTACTCCCACTTCAGCTCCCATTTAATCCTTCTTATCAATAAACATGATCCCAGAGATCATTTATGACAAAGCCACCATCTTCATTTTCTTCCGCATTACAGAGAGATGAGCATGCTGCATTTTCATTCAAAGCTCCCCTAGAAATTGCAGTAATTTCCGCTGCAAAGTTTAAATTTGGACATTAAATCACACACTCACTGTCACTATTACACTCACACAGCTACATAGATTCTTAAAGAGATCAGAGAATCAAAAGCAGGACCAATTCAAATCTATTTTTAGTCACTATAGTGCTGCTTCCAGTTACTACCCATATAGAGTTAAAGGGTCTGTGAAATGCTACTTGTTCATCAGGCAAAGTGAGGCACAGAGATTTTTAACTGCAAGTGAAGTTTAGAGTGTATTAGTGAAAATACTATGGAAAAATCACAGCTTCAGCTACTCTGAAACTGTGGCTGTTCTTTTGTTTGCATTGCAGTGTTTGCTGTTCTCCTCTCCCATTCTCCTGTGGGTTTCTGAAGGGGAAGAAACACAAATACATATATACAGGCACGGAAAGAAAGAACCAGTTCTAAATTAAAGACAAGTACAAAATATACACATCTCAGTTCACAACAGCCAATACAGATGCTTGTTTTAGTGATGCAAGTAAGTCAAGATATAAAGTGACTACAGGCTCAGAATTCCCAATAAATTTCTAGCATCAAGTGTCTCAGGATGTGCCCCTTTGTCCACCAAGGATATATCACAAGTCAAATCACCTTTTTTATAACAGAGTTGGATCTTGCACTACACAGTGATGTTGCATGACAGCGGATGAAAACAAGATTTTTTTTCTGACTCCAAAATGAATACAAAAGGCAAATTACACCAGTTAAGCAAGCAAGGAAAAGACTCCTCCAGGACTGGCAGGCTCTGATTTGCAGTACAACCGTAATCACCACTCATGCTTCACAGTGTAAGCATCAGGAAGCAGATACCCTTGGGGCTCAGTTCATGTATTTGTTTTCCTCAACTTTACTTCACATCCCCATCCCCTAGAATAACGGGTTAACACCCATCAGTGATATTACTTATTATGTCCTCCCAACACTGTGTCAGTTCAAGGTAATGATTTCATCAGATCAGAAGACTTACGGATTTACTTGCACTGAAAATGCTCTAGCACATCAAAGAGGGCAGGCAAAAAATACAGTAATCCCCAGCTACCAAAAACTGAATATCTGGAGAGATTTGTTTTAACTATGCTAGACCCTTTACATTCACTACTTCTAGATTTTTGTGTGGGACCCTCAGTAACAGAGTGTAAATAAAGACATACATATTTTCCCCATACTGTTCCACATGCCCATGCCCTCTCTCCTGTAATTCACCCCACACAAAGGCTTCAGAAGATTCTGATCAAATGTTTGGTCAAGCTGACAGATCAGAGCCTTCTTTAGGAAAGAGAAGAATCACAATATCTTCCCCAAAACAACTCATAAGAAAATACCACAGTTGTCCTTACTACCAGCAGTCCCCAGTTTGGATTCATCACTTCTCACTGAAGTTTCTGTAATAAAGTCCATTTCTCACATGTGTTCCAGGTCTCCTCTTACCTGTCAATTCCCTCCCAGCATTCTAGTCTGTGGGAAGTTGTGGAATTAAAAATGTTCTGATAATAACCTTCACTGTCTCCAAACAACAGAAACACAGTAAGCCTTGGAAATTGAAATATAAATGTGGCACTTTATTAACATCTTTCCTGATCATTCTGAAATATTCTGAAAAATATTTCAATTTGTGGTTGTACAAGATGTTGTCTACTATGTGCTGCAAAACCATCCCTTTTATTTTTCCACTTATAGTTGTCAAACACTGTTTTAAGAACAAAACAAAGGAAAATAAATACCACATACACTTCTACTGCACCTTTCTCTGCTCGCTCTTTACTGCTTTGGAACTGGGATGCATAGAAAAGGGGAAAAAATCTTTCTTTCTAGGCATCAGGGAAGCTTTAGCAAAAGGTTCTTCACATCAACAGGAATATAGTATAGCTCCCAAGAAAATAACAATTTAAAAAATTAAAGGATGCATAAATTCTACATGTTCTCTCAGTCCCCTGTTCCTCCAAGGAAATTCTTTTTCCTCACAGAAGGTTAAGGAGATCTGTCTCCGAGCTGACAGCTGTCAGAGCAACTTAAGCTATATAAAGACTGATACCTCACTTGCCAGACAGATTTCATTACTTAAGGAGAAAAAAAGTGTTGCGGCAAGGCTTCCTGGCCAGCTCCTCACAACGAACCGCTTCCCACACGCACACCACAACTTTAAAGGATTACAAGCAGGAAAGCGCCCTGGGTTATTTTAACGTGACCTGAGGGAGGTACGGAGAGGGCACCCCTAGGAGGGGGCAGGAAGGGGAAGGGGCCCTCACTGAGGGCAGGAAGGGTCCCTCAGAGACGGGGGGAACGGGAGTCTCGGCTGTGGCGCTGCCCCTCATCTCCTCCCCGCTGCCCCCTCCCTCAGCCCGGCCCGGCACCGGCACCCACCGCCGAGCCAGTTGGAGGAGATGTTCTGCAGCATGGTAAATGGCACGCAGAAGAAGGCGATGAGGAGGTCGCTGAGCGCCAGGGAGCAGATGAAGATGTTAGTGACGGTCCTCATGGCTTTGCTGCGGGTCACCACATAGAGCACCAGGCAGTTGCCGAAGAGCGCCAGGGCGAAGATGAGAACGCAGATGAAGACAAAGGCCACCTTGGTGTGCCCCGGCAGCTCTGGGATGTACACCAGCGGCTGCAGCCCGTAGAGAGCAATGAACTGCTCCCGCGTCACGTTGTTGTCCCGCAGGAGCTGCGCGAACTGCTCCGGGGTGATGTTCAGGGACCGCATGGCGCCCGCTCGGGGACCGACACCACCTCCCCCTCAGCCGCCTCAACGCTGCCGCCCGCGCCCCGCCATGGTCGCACCACTGCCCTCGGGCGCTCGGCCGGGCCGGACCCGCGGTGCGGNCTGCCCCCCTCACAGCGCTGGGACCTTCCCTCACTGCGCTGGGACCTTCCCTCACAGCGCTGGGACCTTCCCTCACAGCGCTGCTGCTCTCACAACCCCTCACAGCGCTGGGACTCCTTTACAACTGCCCCTCACAGCGCGGGAACGTCCTCTCATAGCTGCCCCCCTCACAGCGCTGGGACCTTCCCTCACAACCCCTCCTTTGCAACTACCCCTCACAGCGCGGGAACCTCCCCTCAGAGCTGCCCCCGTCACAGCGCTGGGACCTTCCCTCACTGCGCTGGGCCCTTCCCTCACAGCGCTGGGACCTTCCCTCACAGCGCTGCTGCTCTCACAACCCCTCACAGCGCTGGGACTCCTTTACAACTGCCCCTCACAGCGCGGGAACGTCCTCTCATAGCTGCCCCCCTCACAGCGCTGGGACCTTCCCTCACAGCGCTGGGACCTTCCCTCACAGCGCTGGGACCTTCCCTCACAACCCCTCCTTTGCAACTGCCCCTCACAGCGCGGGAACCTCCCCTCAGAGCTGCCCCCTCACAGCCCCAGGACCTCTTCACAGCTTCCCCTCACAAACCCCTCACGTATCTGCCCCTCGCCGTGCTGGGCCCCCCAGACTCCCACTGCGCTGGGACCCCCTCAGAGCTGCCCCCCTCACAGCACTGGGACCCCTCACAGCATTGCACCCCACTCACCGGTATGTCCCCAGCCCAGGCTCCAAATGCCCAACGTGGGTGCTGGAACTCCCAAACCAACCTCTCCTCACGTTCGGATTAGGCTGACAGGGAAAGGAAAGAGATGCTGCAAGTGGGGAGCATGGCCGCCTGTGTGAGGGAAGCTCATGCCAACCACAGCAGGTCAGGCTGCTGCTGGTTCATGCCCAGCCCAAATGAGACAGCGCAGGGATTTTATCTACCCCTCCAGCCCTCTTTGTTCTAATGCCACTACAGGCCCTCCCCAAAGCTCAAAGCAGTTTTCCAAACTTCAGCCATTGCACTCACTGGGAGGACAGAAGGCTCCTGAAGACCCTGAGGACCCCTTTTCCCAGCAGTACAACCACTCTTGCCAGAGATGTGACTGAATTCCATCCCACACAACCTGGCTGGCGAGGATACTCAGGTAAGGTCATGGAGGCTACTAAGGTGCAGACAGCTAACTAGCTGCAAAAAAAAAAAAAAGCTTCTGCAATATAAGTATGAATAGTAATGACAGTTAATGTTAGAGGGACCGAGTTGAAAATATACATTGGTTTCTCTTCCAGCCTAATTTAAATTGTCCAATACAACTTTCTCACTAGCACAGGTAATATCCCCTTTGTGCTATATTATGAAGAGCAACAATTTGCTTTAATCAATCACATAAGAAATTACCAAAAATTATCCAGAGAGGGCAATAACAATATGGAAACCTGTTCTTCCAGCAACAGGCTGGAAGCAACAGTTCCCACCCCCACAGAGACAGATGTTTGATAGAGAAACCACATCACCAGGGAGAATGCTGCAAAATCAGGTTTTGTATAGAATGGGTTCTCCTTGGGTACATAATTTTACCTGTACAAGGGAACTCTAGAAAAGAATTAAGAAAAGTCTAGCAAAAACTGACTTTTTATAGAGTTTCTGCCTTGCCAAGGAAAATTGGAGAAAGAAGAATTCACCACCAATTCATTTTCAGCGAAATAAACTGATTCCTTGGGAAGACTGACCTGAAACAGAGACTAGAGCTAGAGAATAAAATAGGTATTTATTGAAGTGCCTTTAAAGGGTACACTTTGGGCAGAACAAGAGCCTCACCAGGGCTACACAACAAGACCAAAGATATTTTGTGTCATCTTTAAAAACAACAAAAAAAATTCTGTTAAGTGGAAATCAATGGAGAGAAGTTCCAATGCCTGCAACTAACCTGTGCTGCTTTCAGTCCTCCAAGTGCTGACAACCTTCTCTTATGGTGTAGGTCCATGGCAAAGACTGTCTTTATTATCCCATAGTGAGAGGAGATGTCACTTTTCTTTGGTGCAGCATTGCCATGTGTTTTCCACTTGAGACCAATGTCATCAGGCTCCCTCTCTGACTGGCTTTCTAAGCCTTGTTCTGGAAGGCAAATGCTCATTAGACTGACTTAAATGCTGACAGCCCCTTTCAGATTCCCTTGGGCCTGCTTTTTGGGTAGAAAAGCTTGTTCTTTTATTCCCATAATGATCCTGCTGAGCTTATGCTCCGTATCACACAGACAGATTTCTTTTGAGATCAATTTCCCCAGCACCTTCCCTTGAACTCTCCATTAACTACACCAAGTACAGCCTGAAACCACCTTCATGCCCTCTGTTCACACATCCTTTCCTGTGCCGCTTTTTCTTTTCCTTCTTCCCCCTCCACTTTGTGCTGGTAACAGACACTTCATTTAGGAGCTCTTCTATTAACAAACAAGCCAGATGTGTTCCAGCAGATTTCATTGCTGTCAAAGATAAAGGGCCAAACCTGGAGGCCAGTCTGTCATCGTGGACTGCAGTGTTGTGTTGTTCATCGTAAAAAGCAGCCAAGTGTGTCAGGAACAAATAAATGGGAATAAGCTCTCACCTAAATACTGCATATATAGTCTTGGTTTATGGTTAGCATGGACATTTGTTTTTTCATATATCCTTTTTTATTACTATGAATGCTCATTACAAGTAATCAAACAGCATTAAAAATGAACAATATTTGAATGGTAATTCCACAGAATATAAACAAATCTTGAAGCTGTAGGCAATGGAAGGGTGCCATTGCATCTAGTGCAGATTTAGCTGTGTTTTTTGCATGCAAAGAAAGGCACAATGCAGATCATTTTATAGATAACTTTTCTTGTTAATACTTACCTACATGGAGAAGATAAACGTAGGATTTACAGAAACTTTCATTTTCTTTGAGCATTAGCCATCCTCTTAGCTGAAACAATAAGAACAGAGACATCATACAGGTTGTAGGGCAAATCACTAGTAACTCTATTTCCCAGCTCCTTGCCTTGCATGAAATTGTATTTGGAGTTAAAATGGTTTAGTTACAAAAGGTTACCTCATCTCAAACCTGTTGAAATTACTGAAATGACTTCTCTGGTTCCCTGGGCTACAAATAATTGTCAGGTAATGAAAAGTGTTTACTCTTCAGGGCAGCGCCTCATGTTCTGCTTTACCCTGCACCCCACTGCTCCAGCTCCTGCTGCTTCTCACAGCCACAAAACAGAGCCATGAGGGCTGCCCTACTCTCTCCATACAGTGAAATCATCAGCCATGTAAATATGTTTTGTCTAGAACTGGAAAGAGAGGCTGTGCAAGTCTTCTTCACCAGAGGTATGAAACTGCTTTGTCGAACAAAAGGGGTTCTTTTTCCTTAATTGATGGTCATAATTCAAAGATTTGAGCAACTGCTCTGCTGCCCTGCTTGCCAAAATATGTACATACACACATGCCTTGCTTTGTCCTGTATGGCTGCTTTAAGATTTTAATGATGATTTTCCCCAATTCTTATCAGTAACCTCCAAATCCACTTCTGGTACCACTGGAGGCTATGGAGTTCTGATATTTGCATCAGTGTGACTCAGGTGATGCCCTTACATAATCTTTGCAATAACAAATTAATCTCCACTCTAAACTTGTAGTGTGCTGTAAAAAAACCCCAACTATTAGTAGCCTGTACATACTAATAATAAATTACTAGGCACTCTGCTGTTCCTTTGACAATTATTTATTAAACTGATGCATTTACAAATGTAAAGCACGGTTTGAAAACCCAAAAATCTTCTAGTAAAAAATTGCTTATATGGAAACAATGCATTTCTCATAATTCTTAACTGAAAAAAAAAAATTAAGCCTCCTACTAATTAAGTGGCTAGAAATATTTTACTTCTGTATCTAGAATCCCAGTGGAAAAAACTTTCAGCTGGGACAGATCAAATCTTGGGCAATTCTCCTTTGGCTTCAGAAGGATTGTATATTCTTTGGTCACAAACTGACAGGCTGGTAAACACAGAAAGCTGTGAAATGTGTGTTGTACCAGATTGCTCTCTTGTCAAAATCACTCATTGCTTCCTGCCACCATATGCTAATTTATTTATTGCCTACATGATTTATCGGCATGACACTTCCTTCTCATTCAAAAGAGCCAGTGGATTTTCTGCAGACTAAGAAATCCTTTTAGTCAGTGAGCAACTTTTTCTATTACAGAGAGGAGAGAAGCTGTACTTGCACTGTTTCCCTTTTAACAGCATGCAAAGAGATCCACATCTAGCAGCTATGAAAAAAAAAAGAATGTGCCTTATAGTTTTGCATAAGTTTTGACAACTGAGCATGAAGTTTGTAAAAACTGTGAACAGCAGACATTTGGAATGCTGAGAAAGCACATACTTACTGTACAATCCTAAATCAGAAATTTTAGATCACTTTCTTTTCCCTTCCAAATCTCTACTTATATTGTCTAATTCAGGCAAAAGAGATGGTAAAACTAACAAAGAATTTATTTCCTCCTCCTCTTTCATTCCCATGACCTGTCAAAATACTTGGGAAGAAACAATTCAGATCCATGTTACCAACTTCTAAAGCCACTGCAACTGATGATTAGTAAACCTGGCCCTGGATCCTTTGGGATCCACTGGGATACATTGGGATGAATTCCCCTCTAATCCAGATCAGTGCACAGCTTTTAGGATGATTCTTTAAAGCAATGGAACAGCTTACAATTATCATTAGGTAATTTTAGATTAAGTCAGAAATAGAGTGGCTCTTAAAATTGTCAAAGCAGCCTCTGAAACATAAATTTAGATAAAGCATCTGCTGTTGTTGAGATTGTATGTTTGGAGAGAGCACTGAGGCTAAAACTTCAACTTTAGATTTACATGCTTTTATACCCTTAGCCAAACTGTAAATTATCTTGGAAAAGGGAACACTCGACACTAATTAGACTAGAATCTTACTTGGTATCTAAGGATACAGCTCAAAGTTGATCTTATCAGTGTACACCTAATTTTGGCTATTGTCTCATCTTCATGCATGCTATATTTTCCATCACTTGTGGAGACAGGCAGCTTCCACAAAACAATATTTATGAAGAGAAGCATCAATCCCTAAAACAGAGTAGCACACAGTTGCGATGTATGTTGGAGTGGCTGAACAGAAAATAAATTTTGTTAACCTAGCACATTGGCCTATTTCCAAATGTTTTGTCTCCCACTGTGTGACTGTACTGATAAACACTGCTGGCTGCTAATCTTTATTCTTGTGAAGCCTCTTATCTCTGCACCTCTAGCTTTAGAGATCCCCACTGAGATTTATTACCCAGCCCCTTCCTCCAGTGATATTAATGCACAGTGTGTGCATGATGGGATGGAGGACACAAACCTTACAGCTCCATAGAGCTTGCTGATCATAATTGATACAGTAATTAAATGAGAAAGAGCTGCATGCACGAACTGGTCTTTGTTTGGGCCTGGGAAGCCAAACCTCACCAGGCTGCAGGTGCTCCAATAATTCCGCCTGGGACCCTGCCACTGTGACACCTATGAACAATTAACACAGAGACTAACTTGATGTCTTAGAGAAAAAGGAGCCACCCAGCCCAATGCAGGCTTTTACCCAAACCAAGACTTTGTTGCTCAGGCTGTTCTGATTATTTGATGTACAGTTTCTATCCCAATCTGTACATCTGGCATGGACATTGGTTCATTGAGCAGGAGCCTTTTAAAATCACCTTGAGAAATTGTTCCCTTCCCTCAAAAGAAGCACATTTCTCATAGTTTCTGGTGCATGTGACATTTACCTCCACTTACTTTTACCCCACCTTCTGACAACCTTCCCTTGGGCTCTTTGCTTGGGTTTTCTTCCTACTGCAAATGAATACTTTTCTTAACAAAGTCTGTGCTGGACTAGGATTTATTCTTTCAGACAATTCGACTCCTCCTGCCATTTGTCATCCCAACAATGCTTAGTGGACTTGTGGAATCAAAAATAAGCTGCAGCAAGCACAATGCTCAAAAGAAATAATTTAATGTACTTGCTTTTTCTATTTTCCTTCCTTTTCTCTCCTATTCCCTTTCTTCATGCAAATGAAGTAAAAAAAGAAAATGATCAACAGTTCCACAGCTTTAAAAAATCACATATGTTATATAAAATATTTAACTTGTGAGGGATTGGGAGTTTTTTGAAGAGTAAGTTTAATTTTTAGAAAATAGCTAGCGATGATGTGCAAGTCGCATTTGATATACATGCCAAAATACTAAGCCATATATTGATTGGGTTTTTAATTTCCTTCCTTGTGCTGAGTAGCAGCTCGTCCATCCGCAATTCACTAAATTTTTCCATTTCTGTAGACAATTCCAATTGGTATTCTCTTATATCCACAGACACAGAAAACCAGCTATTTTTTGCCACCAGTTATCAACTGCCAGTTTGTCTAGGTATGAAATTATATTTCATCATCTTCTGATTTAATACCAAGTCTAAATCCTGGCCCAGTCCAATTTGTTAGGAATAGTCACAAGTCTCTCAACAAGCAGTGTTCTCCCTGGCCAGCCACAAATCTATTTCTATTGTTCTCAGACCATCTGGAGAAAATGGCACCATGATGCAAATATCCTCACTCCTTGTAGCCCTCATGTCATTTTCATTTCTTTCAATGATTGCCAGATGACTTTTACTCAAAAATCAGTTCTAAACCTCCTATAAATCTCATTTGCACTTACAGAGATAGGTTTGCAAGAGCAACTCTTTTCTTTCATCTAAAATCTTTCAGGTCCGAATATATTAGAAAATCTAAATACCCCTTGCTTGTTCTATCACTTTAAGTAATCATTTTTGTAGTTCTTTTTAAGACTTTTGTTGACTGTAACACAAAACCTTACCTAATTGTAAAAGGCCAATTACTTGGCACAGCTTTTAGCTGTTAGTATTCTATTAATTTTGCACCAGAATTAATTCTCCATCTAAGAGCAGACACAGTCATCTCCACATTTTCATTCAAGAACTAAAATATAACAGTAATTTCACTTTCTGCTAGTCCAATTCTCATTTTTTTCCTTTCTATTGATGCTAGTATCAAGCTTTGTCATTTGCAAAATATGGTGTTAAATGTCTGTACTGCAGTGACCTGGATCTTTAGCTTATCACAAGCTTATTCAGTTCTAGATGTCAACTTAAATTTGAGGGAGTCTTTGGATCTGAGCCTCCACAGGAACATGTAGAATATAGTGTTAGAGGGATTGAAAAGGGAATCTGCACCACTTTGGGGCAAAAAATCACTTATCTGAACTGCTGTTAGCATTTTAAATGTAAGTACCCGTTGTGATTTGGTGCAGTATTATTATTAAAATACTGTGATATGAAGATTATGATATGGTAATGCTCTCAATAATTTTAATGCTTCTATTTATAATCATTAATTTCATGTTGTCAAGCTGAGGTTTAAGCTGTTTTCACCTATAATGACTGTGAGACAGAATTTCAGTCTCCCATTTTCACATATCAAATACACCTCAGGAAAAGTTCTTTTCTAAAGAATATAATGCTGCAGTTCTATATGTCAGGTATTCAGTGATATAAATGACCCTGAAATATTTCTGAAAGACAAATCCCTGTTAAGAAATATGCTTTAAAGGTGAAATGAGCTCATTAAACTTCTATAAGCAAAATACAAGAATCCTACCCTCTGGCCAAGTGAAAACACTGATTCACCAATAATCCTTTGAAAAGCTCACCAAAAGAGCTTGAGATATGCAGCAGAGGTTCAGGACAGTTCACTGCTGGCAATCTCATGGAAATTATCCATATTTTGCTTTAGGATAGTGGATTTTGTACTTTATAGCAGCTGCATCTCCAAGAATGGCTTTTGCTTTCTGAAAAGATACTGGTAAGTAGTTAATGTATGTTTTGACATTTTACAGGCTCTAAAGGCTGGATATTCCATACTCTGGAGCAAAGCAATTTTCTGACTGACTTCCTTTTTACCCTTGTGTTACACAAACACTTAAAAATCCCAACTCCTGTTGGACCAAATGTCAGGTAAACAGGAAATGCCATGAGCATTTCCATGTAATGATTTTTTCTGTCGTGAAACCCTTTAAAAGTCCTTTTACAAGTTACAATGGCTTTATAAGAAAAAATAACCACTTAAAATACAAGAGAGTTGCTGAGAAATTACTCAGGCAAAAAGCTGATGAATAGAATAACAAATCTTGGAAATACAGACTGCAACAGAAATAACTAGGGAAGACCAACACAAAAGTATTAGCAAAATTTGATAGTATTGTTTGGCCTCATAATTCCCTTCCACAAAAGAGCTTTCAGACCAAAGAGAGAGGAATGAAGATAGCCCACAGGGAGATAGAATATTTCTTATCCTTTTTGATGAAATCAGAATTAGACTCTCAGACTTGTTTTCATGTAAAAGCCTTCCTACTGTGAATAATCTGTACTTTCTCTGAAAAGGTGATTAAAACAATCCCACTTGTACAAAACATTTTCAAAAACCATCTGATGGCTTAATAAGTATTAGTCCCAGTGCCAGAAAGGCACCATCACTTAGGAAATTCTGAGGAAATGGCTATTCCAACCATTTTTGATCTGTGAGTTTGCTGCTTTGCCACGATTTGAGCAGTAACTGAATTCATCCCTCTGAACTCCAGAGGGTTTTATTACATCTGAGAACATTCTATACCCCACGTGTTTAGTCTGATTCAGCAGCCCTTTCCTAATTAAAAGATAATCACAATATTTCAGAAAGGATTCAAACAAAATCAGTTTATGAAATACCCTGTGCACTACTCTACTTCAAGCAATCCACGTATTCAAGGATAAATCCCAGGCCCAGCAATGTGGGGCTCATGTGAGTGCTGATGAGGCTCTTTGCCTGTAAGTTGGGTATCATTTAAGCATTCTTTAATACTGTTGTGACTTAGTGACCTGGTTAAAATGCTATTGCACCATGCTTTAGTTAGATGTGATTAATTTCATATAAGCCTTATTATTCTAAATTAGATCAGCTTGCTCTGAATAAGCAATTTCTTTCTTTCAATTAGAATATTAAATCATTCTTCTTCCTTTCTAATGTTTTGCATAATGTCTGCTAGACAGGGTGGTATATGTGCTACACAGCAAGAGGCTTGTGCTAGCACATTTCTGCTGCTTGTATTGCTGTTACCACCTGCTGTCCCCAAAATAAAATTTAAAGAAGAGGATGTATGTGCAAACACACAGATTTCAAAGTACAGGCAGATTCCAGGATGCAATTATAAATAAATTGTTTTAGGACATTTAACTGAAAGCATATTAAAAATGCCAGGATCAACAGCATACAGAAGCAATTGAATTTGGTTTGGGGGTTGTTTTCCACTTGGCTAAAGATGATGGTGATGACTTCAGAGACAGGTTGGGTAATTTATTTTCAGTTAACACACCTCCATGAATCAAGTGTCACATAATGCCACATAAGGTTAACAGTAGGAAGAGATACAATTTGTCATTTGGTCACAGCAGATTAACAAGGTAGTCACTAAGCTGGCAAAAGCATTGGCAAGCAGAAGACTGAAGAGGAAAGGACAGGAGTGGGAAGAGATGGGATCTCATCCTCACAGTCGCTGTGGGGAAAACAAGAGTTTATCTTCCACTTCAAGCACCACTGCAGCACTGGCTTATACCTTGCTTTTGAATAACAGGTTAAAAGTGAATCTAGTTACAAAAGAATTAAAAGTATCCAAGTATTGAATAAGCAAATGTCATAATCAACTAGAAAAAGACATGCAGGATTTTCATTGTGCATCACAGAATTTCAGTCTAAGGCTGAAACAACAAAAAGCTCTCCTAGGTAGATGCAACCACCAGGGACCAAAATTCTGGACAATTTTATGTGCTGGGGTGTTGTTAAACAATAGGAAGTTTTTATAGGCACCTAAACTGTCCATAAGAGAAAAGTTATTTTTACAGGTAGCAACTTCTTCAGAGTATTCCAAGGATAAAAAAAGCAAGGAAGTAAGAAAAAGCATTAAGGATTAAATTGTGTAAAAAATCCTGAGAATCTTAAATTAACTGAAGTGAAATGGAACAATCTAATCTTTAAATGGTGTTGGTACCAATAAGCATTTTTGGCACAATTTACTTTTCACATTACAAAAATGTATTCAGGGCCACTGTGGTCTTTGTTTGGTACAGATGTGAGTGGTTTACAAAGTGAACACCAGGAAATAAATCTAAGGAGTTTTCTCCTGAATGTAACAGAGACAAGAAAAATAGAGCAATGAATCTAATCTTTGCCATTTAATATTTCATAGCTGTTGTTATATTGTTCACTGTTCAGTATGAATAGTTTTATACAGAAAAAAGTTCAGAAACTATTCAGCCTAGTAAGGAATCAATGGCAGAGATCTCCACATTTTTTCAAGGAATGTTTTGACCATGGCTCCATGAATGGTTACAGTCATTTACTGAGTAAACAAATTATTTAGTTGAAATAGGCAAAGACATTTGGCAAAAAATCCAGTAAATCAGAAAGTCATGTGCCAGCACACAAGTTAGAGGTTTCCCAAATCCTCAAAAATTAAACCACTTTTGTATTAAGAACCTCATCCATGTTTCCCTAGAAGTGCAAGGAGATTTCCAAAATAGCTGAATTGTTGGGACAAATGAGCCTTGGATAAGCTTTTGAGTTTGAGGGGGCCACAGGAAGCAGGGCCACAGATGAAGTAAGTGCATAACTCCTCTTCAGTAAATTCCTAGAAAAGTTTTCCTAAACTGTTAGCTTTCCCATTTGGCCCAGATCCAGAAGAAACTGCAACCGCAGTGCCAGGCATAACATCAGTGAACAAAGACAGGTTTTAACAACTTCCTTAAGTTAGAAAGGACAGAATAATGTTAGTTATAATTAAGTTAATGGCAAGTGCTTGTGATGCCTCTGGAATGCAACCTGGCAGGTCCACAGACTCTGTCATTGATTGACATTTAAGTGCTTGACCAGGAGAGCAGTAAACGCTGTTAAGTGGAAAGCTGAGGTACAGAGAGAGATGATTTCCTAAGATTATTCCATAAAAAAACCCCAGCCTTGGCACCTGGGCATTAGACCAATGCTTTTTCCACCAGACTACAACTCCCCCATCATGAGAAAGTCGTTGCATAGGTTTGCTCTTCTTCCTGCCAACTCTTGCCTAAGATAAAGTGTGTGCCACTAGACAATGTCCACCCTGGCATGGGGGAAGAGGGTTCTCATCGAAGGGGCTCCTCCTTGTCCTAACACCATGTCCCATATCCCATACTGCCAAGCTGGAAAACTCATCTGGGACAAATACATGTCTGGAATCATGTTTTAGTTTAAGAGTCAGGAAAAGTCAACATTTTTACAAAATCTTACCAGTGCATCAGCCTGTGCAATACCAATACATTGAATGTGAAACACAGTTCTGATTACTCTCAGTTTAAAGGCAATCAAGTCAAGCTGGAACAGGGGTGGAGAAGGATGGTTATGGGACCAAGTTTTCCCATGTCCAAAACTCTTCAACTTGGAAATGCACAACTAAAGGGAAGAGAGAATAAGAGTCCAAGAATAACACTGAGTGACAGAAGCTGGTGAAGTGAGCATGGCTATTTCTTAACATAAACAAACAAAAAAACCCCAAACTCAAATTAATTTCCCAGGTTATGTTTTCTCTTTTCAAGCTGACTACAGCATAAAATATTAAACCAACCCTTCTGAGAAGCCAAATAGTGTTTTGTTTTCCAGGTCATTGTTAAGTCCATTATGTTGAAATATTAAATGTCACAAAAAACATTATTTGACTCAGACCAAAAACTAGAGATGGTCATGTTATAAATGAAAGACACT
>VXBR01002416.1:0-12042 GCA_013400215.1 Cisticola juncidis
AGGACCAGAAATGCTGCCAAAGGACTATGAACCCTTCTGCACTGAACAACATATAGACTCTTATACGGCCACACTATCATCTGCTGTTGTACATCCTATCTATAATAAAAGTCTCACAAAAGAGTTTTCTGTCATGGTCTGGACCTGCCTTGGACACTGTCTGAAATACCGACCAGCTCTGCAGGAGGTTTTACAGGCGTGGTTGGGGCGAGGGATCTTCAGTCAGACTAAAACAAAACACAAGAGCACAGAAGGCAACAAAACCACAGATTGCTTCGAAGATCCACTTCTGAATCAACCAATTTAAGTGTGAGTCTGGGCAGGGAGGTCAGTCATGACAGCGACGGACCCTAAGCACCACTGCCGCACCAGTGTGTCACAGCGAACGGCGTTTACTTTACAGAGAAACGGAGCTGCACAATGCTCTCCCAAATGCTTTCCAGCAGCAGCGTTTAAGCTTTGAGGGCCACGCTGTCACGCTGGGCCGCTGCTCTGAGCAACTCTGGCCGCCACTCACCTGCGCCGACACTGCGCCGCTCCCCGCACCTCCGCCCGCCCCGGGCGGCGCTTCCGCCCGCCGCCGTCACTTCCGCGGGCGCGCCCGGCCCGCGGGGAGTTGCGCTGAATTAATTGAATTTTCATTTCGGCTTTTGACGCGTGAATCACGGCCCTGGTTGCCGGCACTGTGGTTACGGCTGCCCGCTGTTTCCGCCCGGCCCGGGGCTCCTGAAGGGACAACCCGCCTTAGGCTGCGGCTGTGGGCTCGCTGTGCCCTTTGCAGCCCGGGGCGGCTCCCCTGGGCGTACCCCGGGCCCAAACTGCGGCCCCGCAGCCCTCAGCAGTGCCCGCACAGGGAAACGCGTGAGGAGCTGTGCCCGGTCACTGTCGGAGGGCCAGACCGCAGGTGTGTTCGGAGAGCAGATACATAGAGCTCTGTGAACGTGGCCGTAGTTTATTATCCATGACTGATTGCTTGTTTGTAATACGTGCTGAACTTTATTAGAAACTACTGGGAGAGTTATCGGAACTTGCAGGAGCTTTGATTTTAATGTTGGTTAATGATTTTAGTGCTTGGCCAACTTTCAGCCCTTTTAGCTGGGAAATGAATTCCCTGAGCTTGAGAACAGGCATAGATCCTCGCTGGGGCGTGGGCTGGAGCAGGTGGGCTCACTGTTCGGGAAGGGCTCACTGCAAGGTCTCTGACACTGTAAGAAATGAAGCACTGGGGGGGTTATCCCTTCAGAAAGTTGTGTTCCTAAAGCAAAATTACAATCAGGAGCGAGTCTTACCCATTATGGTCATTGAAAGCACTTATATCTATAGAAACAAAAGAATCGTCCTGTCAACAGATAGACAGCCTTAACTATATTGTCAAGGAAACAGGACTGTGATTAACTCATAAAAAATTTGAATTAAAATTTCGTTTTTTAAAATGCTGGGCAGCAAACATCTCCTACAGTGTTATGTCTTCTGATGGGCACCCATGTTCCTGACACAGTAAAGTTGCCAACTGCACTGTTTTAGGTCACTGAGCACTCCTTGAAGTAGGAATCAATTTGAAGATGCCCCATTAGGCGTAATACAGAACCAAAAGTGACCATGGTTCTAACCTTCTGATCAGACATTTGATTCTGGCAGAGGCGTTTGAGCAGTTACTGCTGTTACATCTGGTGTGCTTATAGATGCTCCTAACAGGAGGAATAAATAGATCTGCTCTTAATTGCATTTGAAGATTTGCAGAAGGGAGCCTCAAGAGTGTTTGGAGTGCTTCTCCAGTGCTGCCCTGCCAGACTGCAGTTCACCAGCTGGTGGAGCTCTGCTTTGTGCTCCCTGAAGCAAAAGAAATCATATTAAAGTCAAACCTAGTTCAGGAATAGCAGTGCCTGCTGAGAAATGGAGTGTCAAATTCTCCATTTCACTGAAAATAACTGCTACCCTACCACCACCATCTGCCAGTAAATATTGTTGTTCCCAATTTATGCTGGTTTGGGATGCAAGAAACACTTTGAAATAATTGTGCATGTTTCTTGCAGTTAAACTTCAAGAGCAGCAGCTTCCCATCCTTTTTCTGTGGGACCACCCACCATCCTGATGGCTCCAGGACTCTGCTGCTATCACAGGTCTGGCTGTTTGAAGTTAGGAGTTTAATGTGTCCTTTGGCACCTTGTTGCCTTTTGTGATCATTGCTTCTGGGGCTGTGAAGGTCGGGTAGGGCTGCTCCCAAATCCATTGAAATCAACAGATTGTGCCTCTGACCAAAGCAAAATGAGAAACCAAGGTTTTCATTTTTGCGGTACTCATCTTCAGACCAGGCATCAGAACACTACTGGTTTTACAAAAGGGTGAGGCACATGCAGAGGTGCAAGTAGAAGACTTCTCTCTCCCACTTCAAGGCTTTCCTGGGGCTGAACTTGGGAATGGTTTCCCATGCACCCCGTGTGCACAGTTCAGCTCTCCCCCCTGCACAGTAAGGCAGGGAGGCCGTGGCAGTGGTTACCTTGGAACGTGCTTGGGTCAAGCGCTGGGACTGCTTACACTCTCTGACAACTGCTTACGGCTCTGATTCAAGATAGCCATGAGCATTTTCTTTCCCTGACTCCTCTTACACTGGCTGCACAACTTCTGTGGCCACACACAGCGTCGCTTAGCATGCAGGTGAAATGAGGAAACAACCTTTTTTGCCAGAAAGACATAAAAATAGACTCAGAATATATTCAGTTTTAATTACCGCAAGACAGGGATGCTTGCCATCAAAACTGGCAGAGTTGTATGTATCTTTCCTTCATTCCATTAATTATTTACCTTCAGTTTTAATAATACAGTTAAGGGCACTATATATAGTTTCTGCTCTATCAATAAATCATGCTTGTGTGTCTTCATATTTATCCCATAAAATTATAAGTACCAACATGCTTGCACGTATTTGCTAAGCGATTCTAGCAACGAAATTCCCAGCAGTGCATCTCTTGGAGTCTTTTATGGTGAACTCAAATATTCCTCACTCAACGAGAGCTATTTGATGAGATTTTAAAAGATTGTCAGTCTTCTCACAAGCCATGAAAATCTCTCTCATACCCTTGTTCTAGCTTGACACAAGTCAGTTTCACATGACCTAAAACACGGTTTTGGTCTTCCAAAGCCGAGAGAAGCAGGAATGCCTACAGCTGGGTGATTTCGTATTGGATTATAACAGGGAAGGGATCAGAACTACAAAACCAATATGGCAGTGGCCTTGGTGGGATTAGAAAAGTAAATCTGCAAATGTAGCAGTATTATCTATGTTGCAGAAATGATAAATAATAAGATGAGTTGTTTAAAGAGCAGGTGACCGTGGAAGCAGATTATTCTTCTGCTGTGAAGACAGAAGCTGAAGTTGAGAACAGAGCAGCTGCAGAGCAGTGTGGTGGGCAGCACACAGGTCTGCTGGTGAATAGAAAACAAATTATCGTAAGGGATCAGTCCAAGATATAACTCTTACTTTTGTTATCTTTTTTTAAAGCTGATGTACTTTTGGAGTGGAACCCTGGCATCCCTTGACAGCAACACCCCACTGAGTAAAGGGCATCCCTGGGACTAGGTGAAGCAAGGATATTTTAAACCATATCTCTGCTTTTTCACCAATAAAAGCCACACATCCATGCTCGATGTGAGGTGATTTAACTGTGTATGTGAGAGGAAAGAATTGTGTATTTTAAAAACCCAAAACAGCAGAGTATTTACTCATCACTGGTAATGCATCTGCCAAACATTATGTTGTCTTTTGACAGTTAGCATAGGATTTCCTCTTTGTTGTTTTTCTTTTCATCAGTTGTTTCTATAGAAATGTCATTTTTATCAGACTAGATGAAAATATCCTGAAATAACACACCTCTTCAGCAAATACAGATACTTCTTGCTCAGTCTATATAGTGTGTCCCTATCAGACTGGGTTTTCCTTTCTTCATTACAGCATCCAAATAAAAAGCAGTTAAAAGCAACTCACAGTACAGCTGGGACTCCAGAGAAGAGACTCCTGTGGAAATTGGAATGGGCAGTCAAGCAAATGGATTTCTCAAGTCAGATCATTTAGACACTGCCTCTGAAGTGTGTTGCAGGTGAAAATCCATATTTGCACAGATGGTGCATGCATTGTCATTGACAGTCACTGCTTCACAGAAGGCTTAAATGAAAATCGTCTTGAGCTGACCCTGCCTGACAATGCCCTCTGCCCCTGATTTCAATGAGGAAAACAACATTTCTGAAATCCAGCTTCTCTGGGCTGAGGACAGTGTCTCCCTTGGCTGCTGCTGTGGGATCTATCTGACAAAATCTGAGTGATGTAGTCAATGCATTCAAATCCACTGTCACAGACTTTAAAGGAAGCCTGTCAAAGTGCCTAAGCCTGAGATTTCAAACAATTTGAGACAGTTTAAAGCACTGGATATGTTCACATGATTACCCTCTATGGCAAATCTCCTGAAAAACTGGCTGTTCTAGGGGCATTAGAATTTGTTCCTTTCTTTTTTTCAGGTTATTTACTGTTGTATCATGGGGAAAACCTTATACCTTTGCACCTGAACAGGGTGAGAGTGATGTGTACATGCTTTATCCAAAATCTATCTGTACTACTCAGCATATGTACTGACAGGAGTGCCAGGGGAAGCTCATCTCTCACAGGCTTCAACTCTCATACCCTGGGGAAAGCAAGCATGGCCTCTGTAATGCTCTTGCTTTAGGGAGGGACTTGTGTGAGTGAACATAATGACAGGACAAGGTGAAATTGCTTTAAACTGATAGGAGGTGTGTTTAGATTAGGTATTAGGAAAAAATGTTCACTATGAGAGTGACGAGGCACTGCAACAGGTTGTCCAGAAAAGATGTGGATGCCCCAGGTTGGATGAGGCATTGAGCAATCTGCTCTTGTGGAAGGTGTCCCTGCCCATGGGGGGGAATAGGTGATCTTTAAAGGCCCTTCCAGCCCAAAGCATACAATGATTCTGTGAATATTCCATGTAGATGCCTGCACAGCAGCAGTTCCTTCTGCCAGTGGACCCAAGCCTGAAGCACTCAACTCTAAATAGCTGTGCTAATGCAGCTAGATCTGCCAAGAGTTTTAAACAGTGATGATCACAATGTCCTCATGATTTAAATGATCTGGAAGAACTAACTGCAGTAACACAGAGTTGGGTTTTCACCTTCATCTTTGGAAATGTAAAGGGCTGTGATGGGTAGCTGTGCCTCATGTTCTTAAGCACTCTTCCATGAGTCTTTATAAGTCCAGAGCAGGTTTCTCAAATCCCTAGGAGCGATATGAGAAGCTGTGGGTTCCCAGAGGAGCGTGCCGATGGCATGCATTTCTGCTTCTCATGGGCAGCACACTGCTTCACCCAGCTTTCTGCTAGGGAGAGACAAGCAGCCTAATGAGAAACAAAAGGACAGCTCAGCAAAGAGGAAGAGAGACCTGGAAGAGACATAATCTAAGGAAGCTACCAGAACGGTGTTGTTATCACATGAAATATCTAATGCTTAGAGGTGGCTCCAATACATAGTGCTGCATCACTTTAAAATTCTCTTGCCACTATATAAATAGAAGAAATTACTTTGCTAGTCTTCCACAGGATAGGAGATTGCACCCTTTACAGAGTCTCATTGCTTGTGAGGTTTGGTATATGCACAGCAGCAGGACAGGACTTTTCTCTCACAGGTGGTATTTGGTGATGGAAGTGAAGTCGATGGAAAGCTTTACCTGTACCTGCTTTTCTACCAGGCTGATATGTAGGCATCTTCCTAGAGTACTCTCTCATGCTTATTTTTTTTGCCTGACAACAAGTTCTCTCCAGTGTTGTTGGTTTTATTTATTTGTTTGTTTGTTTGTTTTCAGAGGTATTTATAGCTATTATATATATATATCTCATGACAGTTGCCTAAATAAGGAGCAAAGAAGAGGATAGTGACCAAAGTAAAGCTCACTGGCACAGAGCGCCCCTCCTGTTAGTGGCAGGTAGTACAGTCCCGTTGGCAACACCGATGTTTAAAAGCCCTTTTCTTCTGCAGCACAGTTACAGGAGAAATGGCAGAGATCACTGCAGTGCTTGCTCGGTGTCACCGTGTGGGAGCACTGATTGCTCAGGTACCTGTGCTGCACCTTTCCATTATTGTTTGCCACTGAGGGCCATGCTTTTTAAATTCTGTTTGGCAGTGGACAGCAACCCTGAGTGCTGGCAGACTGCCTTCTAGAGACACAGCAGCAGCAACTGCCCAGCTTCCTTCCCATGGGAAAATGTTGGTGACTTTCCAAATTATCAACTTGGCTCTGGAATGACACTGACCAGATGGCTGTTTTGCATTGGAAGTCATGAGCTGTGGAGGTTAATGGATGGATTTAGGCTTCTGAGTTCAACTTGAGAAAGAAGTTGACCAAGTCCCATGATAACTAGGTGTTTCCTGATAAGAATTAAATGGATTTCTTCATCTTCCAACCACAAATGCAATATTTTGGTGCTTGGAGCTGTTGGTGATTTGCCTAGCATAGGATTGTTCCTCTGGTCAGCCGGTGTGCCTGAGAACCTCTTTCTTATAAAAGATGATAAAGTATTGAAACAGATTCTTTCACTGGTATTCCCTTTGATTTACAAAGCCCCACAGTGCTGTGGAGGAAAAATCTGGGGGCGCAAATTTCTCATGACTGTCAATAGCACCCAAATCATATTGAGATGTCTTTACAGTATTTGCAAAAAGAGTTTTGTCCTGATTTTCTCCAAAACATTTCTTGGACAGAACCTGGCTAGCATTAGGCCAAGCTACCAGGTCCCACTGAAAAAGCAGGGTGCATCAGCTCAGGCTTGGAATGACATGAGCAGCATGCACCAGTCTCAGAGGGTTCTGGTGGATTATCACAGACATGACCTTTTGCTGCTTCCTGTCTCTCAGAACATCTGTCCAGTTTTGTGCAGGTCTGTTCAGCACACCTGGAACAGGAAATGTCAATACCTGCAGGAAACAACACCCTTGTGCACAGAGAAGGATAGAGGTACATCTAGATCCCTCAGGTTGCCCATGGCCCTTCCTGTCCTATCTGGAATGGAGAGTACCTGTTCCATCAGTAGAAGGCAGATGAAACAGAAGAAAAGAGATGTTGGATTCTGTTTCAATACAGCAGAGGAATAGCCTTTGCTTACTCCTAAATGCTTCTTGGGAACAACTCAAGACAATGCTGAGAGGGAAGATGAAGCTCTTGGTGGCAGTGATAGGGAAAGAAATAGGAAAGATTTCTCAGGATTTAGAGGATGAAAAGTCTGGGAAAAAAGTTGTGGGGGGTAGTTATTGTTCAGGTATTGGAAATAGCACCTCAGAAGGAGTAAGATAAGGGAAAGAGAGAAATAGGAGACAGGTGCCAAATTTGAAAGACACAAGCCAGAGAAATAGATGAGAGGAGAGAACATTTCATTCTGAAAAGGAAGAGTGAATGTCAGTACAGATTCTGGCATGTCTCTGCAATGTGGCAGTTACATTACTAAATCTAAAGACTGAGCCCAGGCATCACTGCCATCAGGAAAGAGATGGCAGGTGACAGGGCACCTGAGACATCTTAGAGAACAGGAGGGAAGCAAAAAGCCTAAAGTGTAGAGATGGGCTGTTAAAACTGAGGCCCCTCAGAACACCAAGCCTGCTGTTTACAGCAGGGGTGCTCCTGGGCCAGGGGGGTGCCAACACCACGTGGCTCATTTCGTGCTGATAATTGGAAAGGCATCACATGGCAACGGGCTGGTGGCTCATCCCACAGGGATCCTCGGAGCTGTGATCATCATACTCATTGTCAAAGCACCCCTCAATATATGGCATCCTTTGTCAGCACCAACAGATCAGAGCATGCAAAGCTTTACAGCCTAAGAGCCAGTATCGCCTTTGTCCTCTTTTCCTTCAAGAAAGCAGCAAACTACAAGCCCTGGAGGATGTAATCCAAGTGCTAATAAATTATTGACGTGTCCCTTCAGCTTTTTACTTACTAAAAGGATATCAAAGCTCATTTTGTGAATGGTCCAGACAGATTCTCTTTTGCTATATCCACAATTTGATTCACAAATATTTCACTAAGTGTTTATATTGAAACAACACAGTGTTCTCTCTTTACAGGTTTAGCAAAAGATAATAGACGTGTTTTGGATTACACAGGCTCATAAATAGATACAGTGATATGACACTTGTAACTGCAATAGATGTTTGATATTGTAATTTTAAATAGGCAGAGCTTATTATTAACTAGGAATACACTTCTTTTTTAGTATTGAAAGCCTGTTGAGATGGCTGTATTTAGTCCTTACAGATAGTCTGCACAGTTCTTTGGCAGGACGTGCAAGTCATAGGACGTAAGACTTACTTTATATTTAGCAATAGTTCCTCTCTTCCAATATGCCTATTTGCATAAGTGAACTAACAAACCATCTGTATTGGAAATAGTCTTTACATTACTGTCAGCTTTGGGGCCGTATGTGGCAGTTCCTTAACAGCATATATTAATTTATGCTGGTTTTGGAGCAGCGGAGACATAATCTGAAGCCCTCATACTGCAATTTGCTGGGTAGGAGTGTCACCAGAACAGAAGGCTTAGTTTTTCTCTTTCCATAAAGTGTTGTGCAAGTTTTGATGCCAGAAATGCTCAGGATCTTCGTAGTTGTCTCATCTTAAAGACGGACACCAGACTTCCAGGTATATCTTTAAAATCCTTGAGATTTTTGCAAATTTAGCAATACCCTAGTACCAGATCTTTGCAAATTTAGGCCAAATACCATCTCTCACTGAACAGCAGAGCAAAATTCTGCATGCTCAGTCAGTGCAATGGCCCAGCTTAGCTCAGAGAAAGGATTATCAACATTTTTACAGTGGCATGCGCTGAATGACAGGGTGCTGATCTTAAACTGACACAAACTGCAGTTCCTGACTGCACCAGTTTCTTCTTGCTCTGAATAGAGGCAGCAAAGCTACACATGCATGTTCTCTCTGTTCCTTGCTGCTGTTTAGAAAGATTGAGTAACCAGGCACAAAGCCCAGAAGAGAGGCTGATTTTTTTGCAATGTGATATACATATTTTGCAAGCCAGACCACAAACTGCTTATCACGATTTTGGTGCTATATACATAAATATTCATAATTAATCTGTGTTAGAATAGGGCTTAAAGCTTCTAAAGAACAAAAATAGCCCCTTCAGGCATCTCATAGCAGTGACACTGATCCCCTGTATTTCTGAAATTAAAAAATTAGCTTCTTTGCACGGATTTTGCAGTAGTCTCTGGAGTTCGAGCTTCCTTTTTTTGCCCTGATCCTTCAGATTGCAAAGGCGACCTTGACAGCAGAGATTGATACCTCGAATCTGGAGCTGCAGAGGTGGAAACAATGGCACCCGGTGAGAGATGACATTTCCAAAGCTTAAATCTCAGGGACAGTCACCTTCATTTTCCCTTCTCCAGATCTCTTTCATCTCTAGGCTTTTCTCCCATGTTTTGGCTTCAGGTACCAGCAGAATTCTGAGGGTAGGGCAGGTGGGAAGATTTATATGCATGTGCCCTACAGATTGAAAGCCTGAATTCAACTAGGGGCTACATATCCTCAGAGACAACTTTGTGTCTTGAAGGTGGAAGGGCCAATTAGCCAGTCCTTGGGACTGCTGGCAGCTGTAGCCAAACAACAGTCAGGATGGGTTTAGATGAAATAAATCACAGTTTATTCAGCATCAAAAACAGAGTGACTGTGGAGATGAAAATAAATTCATGAAGCTGTTCAGGCAGCACTGAAGTCCAGTGGGTATTAGATGTATTTAATAAATAAAAGCAACCATTTGGACTGGGATGGCAGACAAATCTGACAGGCTGAGCTCTGCCAGGTCTTTGTTTTCTGTCCTTGTCTGACTCAGCTTTTGAATATGATGCTCTTACTCCTGGGCTATGTGGCTTGCCAAGCTGACACCTTTCTGGTGCACAGCCTCACCCTGCTGTCTGTACAAATGGAGGCTCCTCCTGAAAATTGTCAACCTTTTTCCTTACTGAATGGGGATGCTTCTTCATGCTGCCTTGTGATACACGAAAGCCCATTTTTTCTATCTCCCTTCATGTTGCCTTTCATTAGGGCTTTTTAACAGTCCTTACAAATAGAAATTTGGCACAAACATAAAGTTCATTCCCAGTCTCTCAGTGCACAGTTTTCTGGCTTGGAACATTCCCCTTCTAACCACACCACCTCATCATGCCCCAGTACCCATTCCATAGCATTTTTAAGGGTCACTAAAACCACCTAGACAAACAAGTATGACAATAAAAAACACTTTTAATATCTCCATCGCTCTATAAATCATGGGGGGTTTGTCACAGGCAGTCTTTATGCATTCTTTTTGGCTCCTTTCTGTGTCCTAGATGTGACCCACTCCCTGCCTATTTGCTGACTATCTTATCCTCCAGAGATTTCCCATTGTACCACGTACAAAGAGGAAAATAGGTATTTTAAATGTGCATTTTTGTGTGGTTTATAAACCTGCACTATAGTCCCTTCCACTGTGCATCTCACAGCTCCTCTCCAGGTCTGAGAGAAGTAAAAGCCAGACTACTTTGGACTTATGTATTTGATGCAGCCAAACAAATGCCATTTCTGCCAGGAGGAGATGTCATCAGGGGAGGACAAGGCACATATATCTGTAGCTGCAGTGGCAGTCACTGTGCTGCAGTGTAAGCCAAAGACATGTGAGGCAAAGGGAGTTTGTTAATTGTCCCTCAGGAACATCTTGCACCCCCATGAATGGGTAGGTTTCTCAACATGGCGTCAGCCAAGACTTCTCCAACACAGTGAATATCCTAAAATTCAGATTTAGCAGAGCCCAGTACTTTTAGAAAATCCAAGTTCTGCAGTGTTTTGCTTTATGCATTCACACACCAAGCACCATTCTCTGCTCTACAGTCCTTCTAAACAATCTCTTATGCAGCCTGAGTGTCTTGAACCTAAAGTGGCACTTTCCAGAGCAGCACGCCCAAAAAAGCAGCAAGCACATTGTAACAGGAGTTGAAGTACAAATATTAAAGTGAAGGTTGATGCTTCAAGAGTGTTTACTTGCCTGCTTGTAAGATTTTTATGAAGGATTTAAAATATATGCTGCTCTAAGGCATGGAGAGAAATGGATCAAAGGAGATGAGCCTCACAAGAGTGTAATGAAACATGAAGCAAACATGCCAAGGTAAGATGGTGCAGCACACCAGTCCTCATCAGCAGGAGAGCCAATCACGACTGGATGTGCTGAGCACAGGATGCAAGCAGGAGGAAGAAATATTGGCAGGGCAGGGAGTTTGCAGGAGGCTGCAGTTGTGGGGGAAAGCCTGTGCAGGAGGCGGATAAAACCAGAGAAAAGACTCAGGCCACAAGGAGGGTAGAAAGGGGCAGGAGCAGCCGGGTGCCTCCACTTGTACTGCCAGCTAATCCTGCGAGAATACGGAGGTGAAGGAGGGCAGCAGGGCCGTGGTACCGGGACAGCCCCAGAGCTCCGTCCCGGCAGCGTTGCCCTCTGTTCCCGGTGCGCAGGTTCAGCGACCGGGGAGGGGAGTAGGCATCGTCGGGCTGCTCCGTGAGGGAGCGCTTCCGCGGAGCAGCCTTCCTCCTTCTCCTCCTCCTCCTCCTCCTCCTCCTCCTCCTCCCCGTTCTGCCGCTGCAGCCGGCCCGCGTCCCGCCGCCAGCCCGGCTAAGTCCGGGCGCTGGGGAAAAGCGGGAGCAGTGGCCGAGGCTGAGCTGCGGGCGGCGGAGGCGTGAAAATGCGCTGAGAGGGGGCGGCCGGCGGCGGGGCTGCACCCGGGGCGGGCGGGGCGTACCCGGGGATGGGGAGCGAGGCTCACCCCGAGAAGAGGACAGGAGAGGGCACCCTGGAAGGGTAGGGGTTGCGAGGTCGTATCCCGGGAAGGTGGCACGCCCGGCAGCTCCCAGACCCCCGCAGAGGCGCGCCGGGAGCCGCCGGGCAGTCGCCTGCCCACCTGGGGGGGCCGGGAGCGGCCGGGGCACCCCCCCCACTCCGCCTTGTCTTTCTCTCCTCCCCTC
>VXBR01002416.1:12334-38133 GCA_013400215.1 Cisticola juncidis
AGCCCTGCGCCCAGCCCTGCGCCCGCTGCCTCGGGGCGGCGGCCGGCCGGCGGCTCTGCATCGGCACCGTGCAGCGGGGGGCAAGGGGGCCTGCCCAGGGAAGTTTGGCCAAATGAACCCCTTGGTGTTTGGCCTAGGAGAGCCTACCTCTTCCCTGGGACTTGTGAAATGGTCAAGGAGACTGCAGCTCTGCGGGGCGCTGCTGGAGGTGGCCGGAGGGGCACACGGAGCATGAGAAAGGGTTTGGAGTCTGGGGCTCTGTGGCTTTCAGGTGTTTGGGGGCAAAGGAGGAGGTCATGCCTCTCCTTTTCCCTTGGGGCCTTGGCACTCCTGTTGCCTAATCTGCAACAGAAAACAGTAGGTAAAATATAGCGTAATACGTTTCTTCAGATCATCTGTGAAGCACTTACTGTGGCCTTGCCCATCATAGAGAGGGAATAATGGATGTGTCTGAGTGTTGACACGGAATCCTGAGCCACGAGGTATTGGCCAGACAGAACTGCAGGGCTGTGTGACAGTAGGTGACAATGTGTGTGCGCTATCCTGCACACTTGGGACAGCAAGCTGCCCTGTTTTAGAAATACCTGGGATTTTATTCTACACCTAATGTAGCCTTTGCTTCCAACAGTTTTGACAAGTCTGCCATTTATGTAATGTAATCCATGTATAGTTCATGGAAATGAGTGAACTTCCTTCATAATATGGAGTCAAAAATGAATGTACATGCTCATAGGAATGCAGAGAGCAGCCTTGAAACAGGCTTAGAGAAGAGAAAATTGGAGACAGAAGTAAAAGCAGCCCTGGAACGTTGCTGTGTGCAGTTAGTCTGCTTAAGGCTTTTGTTAACAGGTCCCGTGGCTCATCAACAGTCACATAATCCCGTAGTCAAAATCCAGTAGCCTCAACAAAGCCTATGTGAAGCTGCAGGATACTTAGCTGAAAACCACCCAGCAGTTTAAACTACCTATAACTGAAAATTGGCTTTGCAGCTCAGGTTGAAAAAACTGTCATCCATGGGTGGAAATTAGGGTTTTCTCCTGTTTGATTGCTTTTTAAACACCTGCGACACAGTTCACCATGAAGAGCTGTGGCTGGATCCAGGATACGGCTGGTGTTCCAGCAGTAGAGCACACCAATGTAATTACAGCCCTGCAGATGATCAATAGATAGTTATTGATGGAAGGGATTTTTTAATTTATTTGGTCTAGGACCAGGAGCTACTGAAGGCTCTCCAATGGATTAAGTCCACCATAAAAACATCTGAAAACAACCATTTGTAGAAAGCAAGCACTTGATCTCTCTGCTAAGCACTATCTGTGTCTTCCTTCATTCATCCTGTTCTCAGTTTTTCTTCTGTTCCAACACAAACATTTGCACATTTGAGTCTATATCTCAAACGCCTGTGATATCTCAACACTGCAGTCCTACAATGTTGGTCTTTCCTCATGCCTTCCCCATCACCATGCAAATAGTCTTTTTTCACCTGGGCCTGCAGTTGCATGTGCATGCCCTGTATTGGTATTAAATGAGCATTTCAGGGGCTCCTCTGTTAAGCCTTGTCATTTATGGATTTCACTTAGATCAAATGCATGGATCTAATGGTAACAATGACTGAAAATTGCCTTTATTGGGTATTAAATCAATGCAGCCCTGCGCTAGTAACAGAGAAGGTGTCTGAAGTCTTAAGATTTTATTTTTGAAAGAAGGACAAGCAAAGCTGCAGCTGCAGAGCAGCAGGGAGAGCAGCAGTTCAGTTACCTGCCTCGGCCCTTGTCCTCTGCTGCCAAGGATCACATAGGTTTCTGCTGATTTTGCTGAATACCAGAGCAAGCCCTCAAATTACCTGACAGTGCTCTGGTTTGGGTTTTTTCTAATGAAACATCAATTGCTTGAGCTGAATGACCTGGAACAGATGTGCTTTTGATATTAGTGTAGGATTCTACCATTCCACCAACTCTTGTGAAGAGGAATCAAGATCTTTCAGGGAGAGTATGCACAGGATTCCTTTTTCCAAATGTTTCCACAGCTATTGCTGGAGATTGATTCTCTGGAGATACTTGACTTTGCTTTCCTCTCTGAAACAGCAGAACCTGCTGCTCTGTACTGCCCTGGTTAAGCAGTAGGCTGGCTGCTGTTCTTGTTACTGTGACAGCCTATACCTGCACTGAAGAGTTAATAGTGATTTTTCTTAGCTTCTGCCAATTTATAACTCAGTTGGGAAATGTCTTAAATATTAAAATCTTTAAAACTTAGTTGGAAATCAAGTGAGGTTTTTTCAGGAAAACAAAGCTGGTGAGCAGAAACCTCATTTTTTGTTTCCAATGCCAAGTAATCACTGAAGAAAGCTGAAAGCAGCAGCCACTTGACATTTTGAAATATGTATTTGTCTTGTCTGTACTGGCAAAGTCAAACAGCAGTTGTCCATGCCTGTTTTTATCTTCTCTTCCATATTTAAAAACTTAAATTGGGTATGACATAATGAAATCAGTTAAGCTATTTAAATAAAAGGGAAAACCTCATGAGTCAATGTTCCTGAATCCCACAGTCACTGGCTTTCTGATGGAAATTTTACAGAAAAGAGGGGCCACTTAAAACTGCCTCATTTTCCTTGTGTTGCCACCGGAAAAATGCAACAGGGGCTCATTTGTAAAGTGCTGCTTGTGGTCACTACAATACCAAAAGGGTGTTACAAGTTAAGAAACCATACATGGAGCTTGTTGGCAGGTTACAGCTTTACAGACTGTCGGGTCAGAAGGGTAGCTGGGACTTTTCCTCTTCAGTGTGCCCCTGGAGAGACACCCTCTGCTTGGGGCATTGACTCCATTTAGTTATCCAGCTTTTTGATCCTTTTCCTCCAACATTTATTTTAATTGTCAAGGCTTATTTTATGGCATTGAAAACACCAGGCATAAAGCCCCTTACTAACAGACCAGTTAGCTTTGAATTGTCCCCATCTATGGGCTGAGTTGTACCCAGGTTGATGAGAGGTTAAGCAAAAGCTGCTGAGATACCATTGGATATCAGTCTCCAGAGAGGGGCTATTTCCTTGTAAACAACCCCCTTCAAAAGCTGCCCAGGCACTCCCACAACAGACACTGCCCAGGGAAGGGTAGGAAATGAGTGAGACATGATTCCCAGGAAAGCTCTTTTCCTTCTCCTTGGCTCTTGCAAACCTCATGAAAAGTCCTGCTCAGCTAATCCCCTGAATGATAGGTGCTGTTAGCCTGGTGGAAGGCTGTCACAATCCCAGGTGAGTATGACTGACCAAACAGTGACCATTTTAAGGCAAAGTGCATGATATTCCCCCTCTCGCATGGAGGTCAAATAGGACAGGCTCCTTTCTTCCCCTCCTGCCCTTGGTCTATTCAGCAGGTGTAAACCAAAGAGTGCTCCTCATTCCTTCTTCCAAATTATTTCCCTCACAGAGACAAAGGAAAAAGTCTATCAGAACTGGCAGTATTTTTCATGATCCTGCAGTTTCAGGCAGTATTTGCATTGCAGATCCTGTCATAAGGAAATCCATGCTGAGCTATTGTATCTTTTTTCTGCTTTTGTTCTTTTTGTTGTCCCACTTTATCTTCTGATCACATGTCTGTTCTTGGGACCTGGAGTTGGCTGTCTTCTCTGCACTTCACATGACAAACTGTCAAGAGGTTTTTAAAAAATAGATAGGAAATACCAAATGAATGTGTCTGAGCTCTGAAGGGCAGCCTGGTCTCCAGTTGTGTGGGTCATTACAGACAGTCTTCTGCTCCTTGCCACCATGGCTGAGAGTGAATTGCTCTTTCAGGCTGAGTTTTCCAATCCCTCCAGCAAGGGAATTTTCTCAGTGAGGCGCTGGACTGTAGCAAGTGTGGAGCTCATGGCGTTCTGCTACTGAAGGGTTACAAGGACAATTTAGGCAAATGGATATTAAATGTGTAGATGTCACTTCATGGGAAGGGACAGACTAGGTGACTTGGTGGTATGTCCCCTTCAGACTTTGTTTCTAATGCTGTTCTTTCAGGTGGACAGACAGCCACCTGATACTGGTGGAAGAGCAATGGGTCTGCCCACTTTTTGGAAGCCCCAAATACTCTCCTTGTTCTCCCTTTCTCACCTCAGAGACCCCAGAGGATGATCTCCCCCAAGAAGGGAAGTGTGGATACCAAGGATGCTTTGCAGTCAGTGCAAGCCATAGCAAGACTGAGGTAGGAGGTATCTTCTCCCTGGAAATGCAGCACTTTACCTCCTTTCATCTGTTTCTACACCTTGGAAGGAAATAGCTCAGATCATTGCCAGTGACCAGGGACTTTGTGGAAACAGAGAATAAAAAGAGTAAAGTATCCCCAAGTAATCCACAGTGAGTAGGGCTTGTTTCTCCATGTGTCCTAACACACTGTCATGAATTGACATCAAAAGTAGAGGCTGCTGAGCTATCACCAACATTGTGAGGCCCTTCAGTTGTTACAGTGACACTGTTACACACAGCAGATGAGGCTGTGCCTGAGTTTTCACAAGTTCTACTTTTTGGATAAAGTATGGTTAAGTAGTTAATTAGTTTTTAAGTTCTAATAATGGAAAATGTAGTTCACTTTCAGACTCCAATCATTCACTGTGCTCCTCAGAGCTTAAGACTGGTAAAGTTAAAAATAGCAATAGTGAAATTTTCGAGGTCACAGTTGCTGTAAAAGCGCTGTTAACTCCCCAAAACTCTAACAGGGCAGCTTCATTTCAGCAGCACTCTGCATGTGTTATAGTGATGATGCTGCTGCAGTGGGGCTGGACAGGTCTGCCAGCAGTATCACACGGTGGGGCAGGGATTGGCAGGCACCCATGCCAACTCCTCCCTGAGCACTGCTCTGCCCACAGCTCATCTCCCCTGCAGTAAAAGCAGGGAGGACAAGTGCCTGAAACAGGCAGGACAGATGACGAGTGGGAAGGATGGAAGAGCCTGGCTGTGCGTGGCCCAGAAGCTGGCAGCCTTCCCAGTGTGAAGTTAGGGTTGTGAAGCAGTGTCTGATGTAGATGGCAGCCTCTCTCAAGGTGCCACACATGCCATTGGGAGGATTTCGCACTGAAATCTGCAAACTTCTGGCCTGTGGTTTTACATCAGGTGAATAGTGCACAGAGAATCCCAACTCACACACATCACCATTCCCAAACAGCTGAGGTGCTGCACATCCCTGTTCAGCATTCAGCCACCAGAGGCCTTGGTCAGGAAAGACTGGTGGCACTGGGCCTCAGGGAAGATGGGCTGGAAACAGCCACAGCTGGTGAGAGCAGGGCCTGGCAAGGTAGGAGCTGACAGCAAAGGGCAAAGAGCAGGTCATGAAGGGTCCCACTCCTAGCAAGGAAACCGAGGGTAGGTAACTGGGGTGGCTGACAAATGAGGAGTCTGAATCATGTGACCTTACCAGGGAAGAGAGTGGCATCAGTCAGAGACTTCTGCGGGTCATGGCTTTGGGAGAGAAGTGATTTGTGGTGATGGATTTATGGATGGAGGCCTTCTTCATACTCGTGTGATTGACTGCCCTTAGGAGATGGCCCAGGAATTGTGGAGTACAGCATGTGCACAGGAGTGAGCCGTGCTGCACGGCTGAGCCGCACCGCCTGCCCCACACTGCAAGGGCAGGGGGAGCACAGAGCACCACGGAGGCTGCGGTGGTAGCATCTGCCAGTAGAGTCCTGCCAGTGTTAGGGTCCCTCTAAACACCAAAAATAAAGCAAACAACTTCCTCATGGCTTCCTAGAGATGAGGTAGCCAGGCAGAAGTGCCAGTACCTGCTAGAAGAGGAGTGTAGTGAGGGCATGTGCCGAAAGGGTGGAGAGGACAGTCTGTCTTCAGGCCTGAGGTGTTCCATGGTTCTCTGCAGGGGACTGCCTGTCAGCAGACCAGGGCAAGGAGGTAAATCCTCTGCTTCCCACCAGCTGGTACTCAGAGTGGCAGGGTGAATATCTTGCATGCAGATGATGTACCTTCCTGGAGTGTGCTGCTGCAATGCTCATGTGAAATCATTTTATAGGTGCTGTTTTTTCAGTGTCTTCAGGAGGTGTAAGAAGGTGTGCTGACAGCATGCCATAGGTCAAAGTCAAGGCAGGATATAAAAGCCAGGTGTCCTGGCTCTCAGAATCCCTTCTAACGATTAGGTTTTAAAATGAATTTTCATTGAAGTTTTCACCTGCTGTGCTGTCACATATTGCTGCAGAATGTGTCACAGAGAAGCAAGAGGAAGAGAGAAGTGATATTTATAATGAAAACTTGTTTCTCCCAGGGAAGCATTAGCTGCTGGGATACTTCCTTATCTTAACCAGAGCACCATTCTAAAATCCTGACAGTGCTGAGGTCGCAGCTGTGTTCAGCAAGGTGCAGAGATGGGAACACACTCCCCAAACCTGACAGAGCAGCTGAAGCCTGGGTAGTGGCTGTGTGTTATTGCAAGGGATGCACAGCTCAGCAGCAGGAAGGACCTGGCATGGCCACAGCCTGAGCTGCAGCAGCCCAGCACTGCTGCCACTGCCTCTGCTGAGGTGTGGCTGGAGGGCTCCATCTGGAAAGTCACACGTGGGAAGGCTGGAAGTTGACAGTTCAAATCACAGAACCATGTTGTTCTGGTTTAGCTAGCTAAAAGGATGGCATTGGAAATAAGTGAGAATAAAAATAAAATGCCATGGTTCTGGGCAAACTTTCATTCAGAGGTCCCTTTGTAAGGCTTCCCCAGACTTCACTGGAGCTTGGATGAGTCCTGGATCATATTTCTCCTGAGAACTTGAGAGCTGTTTCTATATCCTTCATTTAAATTTCAAGGTGTTTCTTTAGACTGAGCAAAGATTAAAAGGGATTCATAATAATGAACTATTTTTCTCATTTATGAAATCTCGAAACAGAGGCATTCAATGACTAAGCTGCAAACTAGAGAACTGGTGTGGAACTAACACCTCTATGGCTTGCTCCTCACAAGGATGTCTTTACTGGCTTTCTGCTTTTTCCCCCAGGAAAGCTGGTCCATAGCTGTTGTCCAGCTTGGCTGAGGGAAGGTTGGGCAGGACACAAGACCTGTGGCAGTGGTGAGAGCACTAAGGCACAGGACATGCTCCTCAAGGATGAGGAGAGCACAGCAACCCTAGGAACCTGGGAGTGGGAAGGAACAAGTTTCTATACACCACTGGCCTATGGCACTAGGGTGCCCTGCTGCAGGCTGATGGTGTGCACAGCACAGGAGAACACTCACCTGCTGGAGCACAGCAGCCTCCTCCCCCTGCTGCCTCCTCTCCCCCCTGGGCAGCTGCATCTCCTGTGTGAAGGTGGGAGCAAAGCAAGCATTACAGCATTCCTGTTGAACCCCGATGAGACTTTGTCAAGCACAGAGGCTGGCAGGAAGCTAGTCTCCTCTTCTCCCATCCCTGCAATTCCCATCCCTCAAGGACTGAAGCAGTGGGAGCTGGTCCCACTATCCCTTCTATGTTCCCTTGGCTGGTGTCAATTTTCCCTTTATCTCAGCAAAGGCGCTCAGTGGGCACCAGTCAGCAGCTGCACCTCGCTGATCCCTGGGGGCTGTGGTACTTTTGTGCATGCCAGGGGTGCAGGGAGCTGGGTCTGGCTTTCACAGGCTGGAGCACTGCTGAGGATGGCTCCACTCTGCAGGCACAGGATGAACAGAGGGATGGATGCTGCCATCAGCCCTTCTTTAGTACATCTCTGCAGTGTGGGAACAGGGGCAAGGGCACCTGCCCAGGCACCTCTGTGCTGCTGTGGTGGGGGGGCAAGTGGCTGCCTGGGCATGAGGCAGGCTGCAAAATATCAAGTGACACATGCAGCTATGGCTCGTTTCATTTGCTTGGCCTTACTAATCCAACAGTGGCTGGGAACTGCATCCCAGGAGCTTTCTTGCAGTTATGGGATGCTTTTATCAGTTAACTGATAAGTGTTGAGCTAGGCCACTTAATTATACCTGTAAAATTTACCCTGTGTCTACTAGATAATACTAATATGCAGGGGAGTAGGAAATGTGAGCTAAGTACGATGGGTGCTTCAAGAAAAGAACTGTTCTTGGAGTTACTCTTTTGCTCTGAGGCAGCTTGAATCCCAGCTTTCCTTTCCTGATGAGCTTATACCCAGCATTGGCGTTAGTGGGAAAAATCCTCTGCCCCCAAATATGCTCTTTTTATTGGTATGGAGCTGAGAGCCAGTGGCAGCAGCATCAGCAATTTGGGGGAAAAGCAGTAATTTTGTTAGTGCAGCATTTTGGCAATCTTGTAAAAAGCTGCCACAAAACCAGCCCTAATTTCTATTTTGTAAATCGTGACCATTTTGTTGCTAGGATTCCTTGGCACTGAAGATGCAACTGCACAGTTTTCCTTGGAGCAGCATGAAGAAGCATCACTTGTGGATGTATTTAGGGCCCAATTCTTCATGACACTCACATCTGCACCCTTGTATTGTACTGAGTGGCTTTCCCATGCTGCTGCAATGAGCAGCATATATGTTGGCAAGGATCCAAATGGCTTTTTTTGGGGGGGTTTCCTTTATTTCTGCTTGAAGAACTCAGAAGCATCCTGCAGGGCCTAATCCTGAATCTGACATTTTAGAGTACTGTAGGCTCCTTCTGTCCTGACCTCTGCTTTCCTCCTCTTCAGATGCTGGCTTGAATTCACGAGGATGATTGGTGTGAAATAACAGACTGTCTTTGTGTGGTATTTTAGGGGTGTCCTAGCATCTGAAATTCAGGTGGATCAGCAAGATTTGTGTCTTTTCATAGTTCTGACTTGTCCTGCAATAGGCTTTGCTGCGTAAAGGATTTAATGCTACCATTTTGTGTACCCTGAGGTGTTCCCCCTGGCAGCTCCCTTGATGGAAGGAGATTATGTCTCCAGAGGGATTTAAACCAGGAGAAACCAGACAATCCCTGCTCACCACAGGAAGGCAGTTGCCAGTGCCTGAGCCAGTGACGCTCCAAATACGTGGAGTGCATGATGCAGGTTCTTATTCTCAAACCTGGTAACAGCATTCCTGCCACACATTGACATCATGGCCCCCGCCTGCAGGAAGTTTTTATTCTCGCGGGAGTTTCGTGGTAGAGGAGCAAATAGATGTGCAGCAGTCAATCTGCTCTGTGTTCAAGGACTGGAGGGAGATTATCTTTGATGCAAAATGGCCTTTTTTTGGTTGCCTTCTATCCCTGGTATTTCCCTTTCCTTGCTACTGGCTCAGCAGGAGCTGGGAGTAATGGGCTTCTTGCTGTTCAAGACGGATGGCAGGAGGCATTTTGTTTCAGGCTCCCCAGGAGGGGATTGATGAGATGATTGTAGGAATATCTCCCTTTCTCCTTACCAGGCCTTATTACTGATACCCCATGTGGTGCCCAGATTGGGTCATGTGGTGGAGGAGCCCTTCTGCCCACCATTACACCAATGTCTGGGGTAGCACAGCCCGTCAAGATCCTTCTCACTGCATTAGTGAGCATCGGACCTGGGAGTTCACTTAGCCCCGGGAAGCAGTGAGAGGCTGCGCTTCTCCTGCAATTGTCACCTTCCTGCTCACTCACCTCAGCTTTCTAGGCTTTCACCAGGATCACCTAGGGAGCTGGAAGATGGTAGCTGCACCCACATCTGTTGTGGCTGCTTGGGGACAGTGGCTAGAAATCTCTTTGTTCTTGCGTCACCCCTGTCCACTGCAGAATTGGTGAAGTCCTTCTCAGCACCACAGGCTGGTCCTGGTGTAAGGGCTCTCCTCAGTTCTGATTAATAGCACAGACTAGGGCTTTTCTAGCAAGGCCTCTGTGGTGCTCTCTGTGTTATATCCTGCAGTCAGGAGGTGAAACATTCCCCCCTGCTCTGTCTTGACCAAGACTGAGGAGTCTGTCATAGAGAAAAAATTCTGCTTTCATTCAGACTCTGGTCACCACCTGCCAAAGTGTATGACTTGAGGTTATTGATTACTCTTTCTCTCTCAAGTATCTCATTGGTATGTATTAATCACAACCACAAATCCATAGGGGCAGATTCAGTTATGACTGGTGTTAATTTATCTACCATTTTTCCTTCTTTCTTATCTGATTCTATCTCTTTTTTGCAGTTCTCTGTCAGTGTTTCCCCCATTCCTTTTTCCCCATGGACAGGAAGATTATTCTTGCTAAATAAGAGGGGGAAAAAATACAAGATTAACTCTTTGCTTACATGAGTAATCGGAATATGTGGGGTTGTTTTGTTGAAGACAGTGAAGTCACCCTGTAGCCCCCAAGGCAGGTTTTGGCAGAGAGCATGCTGTGATGCCACATCCTGCTGAGACACAGCTGCAGCATCAGCCCTGCAGCATGCTTTCACCTCTGTGGGAATCTCTGATCCAGTTTAGCACAGCCTTATCCTACCCCCCAGGCTGTGGGGAGAAGAGAGGGGCATAGATCTGTTTTTGGAGAAGTTCCCAGCAGTGAGAAAGCAGCTTTTCAGGAGTATCTGCTTTCCAGGCCGTGGATGGGCCAGGGTAACTGCTGGCTCATGGGATGCTTTGGTGCTGTCGGGCTCAGTGCTGCCTCCATTAATCTTCACCCAGGTCCTTTCTCTGGATGTGATTCCCTCTTGCTCCTGCCTGGGCTGTCTGGTCTCTATCCTCGCCTGCCTGCACTCTCCCCCTGCCTCAGTGGCACTGGCATTTGGAGCGTGTCCTGGCTATCTTTTTCCCCCTTTCACTTCTTCCTACCTCCCATGTTTTTCCCTCATTTCTCTAATTCCATTTGGGTCACATCTTTACTACCCTCTGTTTCCTTTCATTCTTTCATTTTAGACACAGTAACATTTTCCTTCAGCAAATTTGCAGCTCTTGAGGTCAGCCACCAAGGACAAATGCACACGGGATTTAAAAGGATGGGAAATGCTTTTGATATGACATCCTCAAAGGAGAATTTTAATGCTTTTGAAAATGGGGAACACAGGTTCCTGTCTGTGAACCAGGCACAGACAGTCAAGCTTGGGCCCCAAACTGTCCACAAAAGAAACAGAATAAATTCATGCTGCAGCAGCATATTTTCTGCTTATACAGCTCATGCTGGAGTTTTCAAGGAGACTGAAGAATAAAGTCTGACAGAAGAGGAAACAGACATTTTATCAATAGACACATAAGGAGAAATAGCAAGGATAAGGCAAAATTGTAGGTCAAATGTTAAAAAACGTGACTCCAAAATATTTTGGCGTATTTCCTTTAGACATCACAGGTTACTTCTTCCCCTTCTATTGGTGTCAGTTTGGCAGCTTTCAGTTCAAATTTATTGTGCTGGTCAAAGTCGGCAGGGGACAAAACAAGAGGTTTTTGTGGCACTGTAACCATTGCATGCCATGAGCACTACTGAGGGTGCTAGAACAAGAGATGCTTCAAGCCCACACTGCTACCCAGCTAATTCTGGAGTAAAATACAGCTACTGATGAAGGTCATACATAGCAGGGTAGGTGATAATGTGCTCTGCTGAAGCTTTGCAGCTTTTCTCTTAGTCTGGTATGCAGAACTGCTTGTGGAATTATTCCTGGCAGTGAATACTGGAAATGTGAGGAGCACCTCAGTGTCCATATAGTGCTGACAGCCTTGTTTTTGTGATTGACACTTAACTCTGTGAAAAAGGTTGTCTTGTTTAAGTTAATGGGGTATTTAGCTATTGGACTGGCAGAGATCTGCAGGAATAATTACCAGATTTGACACTGTTCACTGGAATTAGGCATGAAATCTCTGCTGGTAACATTTACAGTTGGCACAAACATTAGCAGGCAGGTCTATAATGATGAGATGAGCACAATTCTCCTTAGGGATCTCCTCCATTTGATAATTTAGTTACTCAGTCTGAATCCAAATCTGAAGTTACACATTTCAGGGTGGAGAGTGCAGCCAACATTTCAGCTGTCCTCAGAAAGAATGACTCAAAAAATACCTGGGAGCCAAGTGAGTGAGAGGTTGAACATGAGCTCCTGGGATGCTGCTGGGCGGAAATGTCTTAATGCAAATCTTGAGGACAGTAAAAAGGGGGAATAAGTGGGAGTGGAAGGTGATTTTATTTTTCGGTATGATGTCAGTGAAATAAGTGCTGAAGTCCTGTATTTACTTGCAAGGTACAGACTTAAGAAGGCTCTCAAGATACTGAAGAGAGAGCAGAGCACCAGAAAGAGCTAGAGCAGTGAAGTGAAGGACTTGAAGACTTTGGCTTCTTTAAATTGTCAAAAAGAAGGCTGAAAGATGTCATCATTAGAATGGAGGAGTCTCTTCTGAGTGAGAAGGCAGTCATACAAAAGAAGTCTTTCATCACTTGGAGAATGGGCATCTTCACTGCCATGAATGGGGGCTGAAGTGAGACAAAATTACAAAGGCAATTTGTAAATTAAAAAAAAGAAAAATTACAAAATTCATCACCAGAACAAATTTCAAAAGGAATTGCAGGTTCGTAATTTCTTTTAGGCTATCAGTTAAAACTGAATGTATTTATGGGAGATAAGCTTTTACCAGCCCCTGGTTTCTGGGCTGTGTGTAGGATGGCAGAGTGAAATTGCATTGCCTGTGAAACACAAGAGCTGTGTGGAGAAGGTACAGTGTCTCCCAGTCTTAAGGTGTAAATGTAAATTGTGCTGCAATATCAGCTGAACCTTCATGACCCAGCATAACCATGCAAAGTTATGGGAGAAATTTCTGTGACTACCTGTAAGGGCTGAAGAACTGTCTGGTTGTTTATTATCTAGTAAGAATCCTTACCAGTGGATGGCTGGTAGGTGAGTCCTGCTGTCAGGTGTGCTGGTATCCACAGGCCAGCAAAAGCAGCGAGCCAACACTCACAAAACAGTGGCATGTTAGGCCTTCAAAAACCTGGGCTGGTGGAATCAGTTTGGGCTTCTCTGAGTGTGGCCCTTCCTCCTCCTGCTAAGTGGGGAGCTCCTTTAGAAGAGAAGGGATAGCCAGACCTCCTTGGCTTCTGCCTTGAGGAATTAATTTGTTCTATGTACCCTTCAAGAGGAAGAGGACCTAGAGTCATAAGTACAATTTGGATATGCAGAAATGTGTTGTTCTCGTTCTTAAGCATCAGTATTACATTTTGAATATACCTTTTAAGAAAAAGTCAGGGTTTGAGGGAAAGTAATTTTTTTTTCATTCTTGGCCATCCCCAGTGCAGTCACTTTCAGGCTCACTTAGGGTGGTTACCAGCTACAACTTGCTTACCAGTGTCCTGAATCTGGTCACTTGTGAGGAGCCAGGGGATGGGTCAGAGAGCCAGAACCCTGACCACCAGCAGGCCTTTGCTCCTGCCACCAGGGCACGCTCGGCCCCAGACGTTAAGCAGGGGTTGTGCCAGGCTGTGCACGCCCCGTCGACTCTCTCTCCACCTCTTTACACTAGGCAAGATTAACAGCCCAATCTCCACCCTCCTACAACACAGAGCACGTTTGAATGGTTTTAATTATGGTTGCTGCAGCCAGGACCTGACCTGCCTGCTGTTCAGCCAGGAGGAGCTGGGTGGATATGCCTGTGCAAAGGAGCTCCACCTCAGCCCTTCCAAACCTGCTTTTGATCTTGGGCATCTGCCATCAGAGGGTACCTTTGAAGGCAATTGCCCTTTCAGCCACTGCCTGGATGTTTGATCATTTGCAAGCTGAGATTCTTAAAGGAGAAATAATCAAAATGTTGCCAGCCTGGAAACTCCTGTCTCCTACAGATGTCAATTGAAATTCCGGTTCTCTATCAGCAGTTAGGGATTTCCAGACTATTTTCTGGTGATTGTGGCCAAAAATTAAATAGCATCTATCATTTTAGTGTCTCAGAGTGCTCCACACCATCAGACAGCAAACAAACCATGTGGAGGTGACTGTGTGGTACACAGGTCCTTTGCTCTGTCTGAGCTTTCTAGAAATGATGGGCCAAAAAAAAAAAATCAAATGCAGAGCAGCGCTGCTGAGCTGACTAACTGCCCAGGGCCAGGGACACTCAGGGCAGGCTATCCCTAGGCATTGATACTCCCCACAAGCTTCACAACACAGACACCCACAGCCCTCCCTGCTCATGCCACCTCTCTCTCATGGCATTTTCCTCCTTCATGCTGAGATCTGCTGAAGAATTTGGAAAATATTTTTTGGTTACTGTTTTTAAGTGTTTTAAGAGTTAAGTGCATTTTGGCGTGTGGTTGTGGATAGTTTCGGTAAGAGTTCCCGGGAGTTTCCAATCCAGTCAGGTGCAATGAGAAGGGAGGCCTCTGAAAGCAGTTCAGCAGCATGCCAGAGACTAGCAAGATGTTATTAACAGCATGTGTATTTAACACAACTTGAAATTCATAAACAGTGATACTGACAGCTCAGATGTGCTGCTTCTTGGCATTCCATTCATAACAGGAGATTTTTACAATTTGTGCTGTCATCAGAGCAAGTTGGGATCTTTTGGGTGAAACATTTGAGTTGACAAGTCCATTCCACTTCACAATATGTGGCTGTAGAATCACAGATCAGATTGTGTTGGAAGGGACCTTCAAAGCTCCTGTGGTTCCAGCCCTCTCCATGGGTAGGGACAGGTTGCACTAGACCAGGTTCCTCAAAGCCTGTCTAACCTGGCCTTGAACACTTCCAACAATGGGCTATCCACAACTTCTTTGGGCAACTTGTGCCACATTTAATGTGTCAGGATGTTTGTCAGGTCAATGCTGGAAGCAAAGCCCAAAGCAAAGCCCCTTGCAAGCAGGAGAGGAAGGCCATCTCTCTTGGTTTGGTTAGAGAATCAAGCCCTTTAGTCCTAGCTTGCAGACAAATTGCCTGGCAACTGAGCCTCCATCTACTCTAGTCTCTGTTTGGCTCTGGCTTTCTGTCAGGCTCTCTGTCTTTGCTTTCTTCAGTTATGTTTCTCTATTAAGATTTTCCAGGGGTTATGCTTTTATTCCACATCAAAACAACACAGATGCCGCAGCATTCCTCAAAGGATGCAACTCCTGTTCACTTGGGCTAGCCCAAGTTAGCATGGAAATTATTAGTTTCCTTAAGCGGTTATTGCACTCATCCAGAAATACAAGCTTGCCCTGCTTCAATCTAAAACACTATGCACAGAAAGGAGAAAATTCCACACAGTACCACAAAGATAATTCCTGTAAGAAAGTGGTATGTTAATTAATGAACTCTGGGAGCCACTGGTTTAACATATTAATAAATTTGTTATGCAGAGAGAGATTAAAATATATATTTTCTTACTAGATTTTTGAATGTCTGATACCTTTATTGTAGTTATGTTCTATTTCATGTCCTTCTTAGAAACATTCTAATAGTATTTCTAATAGCATAATTGTGTTAGATAATTAATTCAGCAAAAACAAGGAGAAATAGGGGCTTATAGGCCAGGTGAACATGGTCAGAACTTGAAACAGGCAGGACAGCTGTGGGGGTAGACCCTGGAAAAGTGATCCTTTATAACTGAGCACCTGCCGAGACTGGGCTTTGCTTAGGAACAACAGCAGGAGTGACAGAGTGGGTCAGAAAAGCCAGGTGAAAGAACTTGTCTTTTTTACCAAAGAGTTTTGAACATGAAGGCCCTGCTGAACTGGACTGGTAGGTGTATGAATAAGATGTGGCAGTGGGCTCTATGGCTGCCTGTCTTCACTAATGCAAAGAGGAGAGAAGCTGCTTTTTTTGCAGGCTGCTGTGAGAATAGCGGAGAAAATCTGTCCTGGGCTGATCCAACCCTTTCAATGCAGTGGGTTGAAGGCCATTTTTGAAGTGCCTCCAGAGGATGAGTACAGAAATGTCATCTTGGACCTGCAAACCTCTGAGCTACTGCCAACCCAGCTGGGTGCTGCTCTGTGACTGGTGGAACCAGAGCTATCTCATCCCCCAAAGGGGAGATGGCATTTCATGGAGATAAGCACATTAGGAGGCATTTGCCCACTCTGATACTGCCTCTGACAGCCCTAAGCAGCAGGGCTGGTTGAACCACCCCTTGGGCAGAAGCCAGCCTGTGGGTTGTAGGCTGGACCACAGAGAAGTTGTTAGTCAAAGCAAGTGAGATAAAAGAAGGTGGGATTGCAGTGCCTTTGGCAAATAGTGCCCTCACTGGCATGGGACAGGGCCAGGCTGGCAGTGCTTCCAACAAATCATAGAAAAAAATGGGAATCCTGGAGCAGCATGGACAACTTAAGCACTCACCTTACATTGAAACTGATTTCTGGGCATTTTTTGGTAGGTCCACTGGCTCTGGTCACTGTGTGAACCATAAGCAAGTTTATATGAGAGATACCTGCCGAAGCCTGAATGAGAACAAAAATTCATGTGTTGGGATATTGTCCTGCTGTTCCTTCTGCACAGTCTCGGTAGTAGAGAGTAGAGTGATGTTAATGTTTAAAGTTTTCTTCACCTCAGAAAACCTTCAGGGGAGAAAAAAAAAGCATAGAGCTTTGCAGTTCTTCATTACAGTTTATATTTTTGCATTACTGTAGAAGTTAAAAACTCTAGTTTCATGTCAAGAAGAGACAAAGAGTAAAAGCCAGTAACTTCCAGTGGCTTTCCCATGAGTCAGGAGAGTCTGGGGCTCTGACCAGAGGTCCAGTGAACAGCTGGGGCAGAAGCCTACATTGGGGCAGTAACCACACTGAGACCAAGCAGAGGGAATTTGATGAGAGTTTCAAGGGATGAAACTCTCCATGACTGTACATAGACTGCACATAGGGCATTCACTCCCAAAACTTCTCTAGTTACTTTTTAGCTGATTTAGGGACTGCCTGAAGCCACCTTGTGGCTTTCCTTTTAAGTTTCCTGCAAAAGGCTAAGAAAAAAGCCTCATTCTTACCTATATTGAGTTTTTTCACTGCCCTACCTACAGAAGTTTTGTACTCTGTACTTTATAACCCACTTTGCTTCTTCACATCTGTTTTAGCTGCTGTAAAGAGAATACAGAACCCAGAATACAGCCCAGAATAATTATACTTCATTCTGACACATGTACAAAACTTTTGGGATGAGAATATAAATTTTTTACGTATTCCTTCTGGATGCATCAGGAAGAATCAGGAGCCAGATTCTGTCCTAAGTCCCTGCAAGCGTATACTGGTATAGCTTCTTAAAATCAATAAAATTACTCTGCACTTACACTGTGTCAGATTAAAAGCTATGAAATCAAAACCAAACCCCATGAAATCTAGTTTTGCAGTGTTCAGAGCATGTCATAAAACCCTTATGGTTACTTAGAAGTGTTTCTCTGTCTCAGGGAAAAAAAAAAAAAAAAAAAAAAGCAGTATTAAATCTGACCCTACAGCCCTGCAAAGTTAGGTGCCAATGCTTCCATCTTACAGAGAAGACAGCAAACTCCTCTTTCCAGTGGCACCATGCTATTATTTCCTGAGTTACAAGATGCTGCTTCTTAAATTCCTTGCTGTTTTGAGATCACTCACTGAATCCTAACTGCTGTAGGTCCAAGATAATCTTTACCGGGGGAGAAATTTATCTGTGGAAAAAGAAGGAGAAGACATTTCCTGAGCCTAGCATCTGTTGGCATCTAAAGAGCAGTTTGATGCATTAAAGAGGGGCCCTTGGGAGAAGGAGTAACAGTGTGCTTCTATTTTTGCATGAAATCAGTCTCAGCAGAGGGCATGATGATGCATGAGTATCAGTGTGTATCTGCTTCCTCACTGTCATTTCCTCAGTTAGGGGAGAGGCAGAGGATGGCAGTAACAAAAGGGATGCAAACAGCCCTCCTCACTACCCACTAGGGCAGTGGGGACTTTTTTCAAGAACTCTCTGCAGACAGACAGCTGCCAGTCGTGGTGTAACTCGTGCTGCTGCTGCTCTTTGCAGGGACACAACTCTGTTTCGGCTAGCTGCTTGGCTCCATTTGGAATTTTTCTTTATAGCTGAACATCGTATGACAATGCAGCTGATTCACTGCACCAGGGCTAGGATAAGGACTGACACTGTGCCCTCTCAGGGGACAAAGTGGGAGTACAGGAGTGTGAACCCAGCTCTGCTCCCAACCTGACTTTTGGGACTTGAAAGGGGGGGGTGTGCTGTTTTAAATATTCACGCATACACCCTGAGCTTCAACACTGAAGCTTTCAAGTATTTTAGGTCAGAGCTGGTGTAACCAGCCTGAAGCAATGCTGCATGTGCTGTAATCTTGACAGTTTTTTCAACTAAATGTGCTTGAATCTAGTCATTCTCCTGATGGCTCATCTCCAAGAAAATGGTGTCGATCATTTGGTATGTTTCAGGGTTGGATGTGAGTCAGCTCTGAGTCAGGCAGCAGCTTTAGCTGCGTGAAGTGCTGGTCCTCCTGCGCTGGCACAACCTGTGGGGCCGCAGCTCTGCAACAGACACTGCTCCTGAGCCTCCCCAACAGCAGCATGTGGGAACTTAAGCACGGGGGACTCACAAAGCAGAGGGGCAATCCCACAGCCCCACACTTCTGGCTGTGCCTCTGCTCAGCACTCTCGAGCTCTGAAGATGGCAGGCTGTGTAAATGATGCTGGCGGCAGGCAGGGAGAAGGAGATGGGGACCTATCCTGCTCCCTGCAGAGGTGCCCGTCTGCCCAGGGTGTGGGCACAGCAAGTCACTGCTGCACAGACAACTTCCCTCCCCAGAGCCAGAAGGAGGCAAGGAAAGAGCTTTGTCCAGAGCCCTCTGTCCCTGGCAGGGTGCTTCTGTTTATATTGACATTTGTATTAAGTAGAGTGGTGTCCCAGTTCTCTGGCAGTCAAGAGAAAAGCCAGACACAGCCTTGATGGCAGCAGCCAGTGTGTGTGTTGTGCAAAGCAGCGTGACTGATGGGTTCCTCGCTCTCTCTTTGTCTTTCTCTCCCCTTGCACGGCGGTGTGATTGAAGCAACGCCCCGTGAAACAGTCCCTGAGCGCTTGCATGTGCCGAGAGTCCCACTGGAAATGCCTCCTCCTCTCCATCCTCATGTATGGCTGCCTGGGTGCAGTGGCCTGGTGTCAGCTGGCCAGAGTCACCAAGCTCAGCTTCGATAGCTCCTTCAAGGGCAAGTCTATGATCTACCACGACAGCCCGTGCTCGGACGGCTATGTTTATATCCCGCTGGCCTTCCTCTCCATGCTGTATGTGGTGTACCTGGTGGAGTGCTGGCACTGCCACGTCAAGAGGGAGCTGCAGTACAAGGCAGACGTGGACAGCGTGTACGAGTGCATCAACCGCATGCAGCAAGCCACCCCATGCATCTGGTGGAAGGCCATCAGCTACCACTTCGTACGGCGGACGCGGCAGGTGACCCGCTACCGCAACGGGGACGCCTACACCACCACACAGGTCTACCACGAGAGGGTCAACACACACGTGGCCGAAGCTGAGTTTGACTACTCTCACTGTGGATACAAGGACATCTCCAAGGAGCTCCTGGGCTTGGAGAGCTACACGGCCACCAAGCTGAGGTTCACCAAGTGCTTCAGCTTTGCCAACATTGAGTCCGAGAACTCTTACCTGACTCAGAGAGCTCATTTCTTCACTGAGATCGAGGGGCTAGATGACTACATGGAGGTGAGGGAAGGCATGCAGCTCAAAAATGTGGATTTTAAAGAGCTCATGATGGCCTATGGAGACCCGGATCACCTCCCGTGGTACGTGTCCCACTATGCTTTCTGGGTGGCAGCTATCCTGATGATCTCGTGGCCGCTCAGGGTGCTCATAGAGTATCGGACTGCTTATGTGCATTACCACGTGGAGAAGCTGCTGGGCCTGGAGTACACGGCGCCCGCGGCGGCGGAGGAGCCCCTGTACCGGTACCGCATGCCGCGGGACGCCACGCAGGACAGCACCGAGCTGGAGTGGCACATCTGCACCAACCGGCAGCTGATCCCCAGCTACTCGGAGGCCATGCTCATGGACCTGGCCAGCTCCCCGGCCTACAACAGCTACACCGTGTGCCGCTACGGCGAAGCCGCGCACGGCTGCGAGCGCTGCAACCGCGCCTCCAGCACCTCCTCCATCTTCTCCCGCCACGCTTTCCACAGCTGCAGCGGCAACTCCCACCTCTCCCTCAACACCAGCCGCTTCTCCCTGTGCCGCATCCACGGCTCCCACAGGACAGGCCTCTGGAGGAGCCGCAGCAGCAGCATTGCCGACCGGGGCTGCCAGGATGAGCGCTGCTGCTCCTACTCCAGCCAGCTGGCTGTCAACGAGAACCCCCCCACCTACCACGACGCCCGCTTCTTCCCTGTCCTGATCGTGCACAGGCCGGAGGGGCAGGACAGGAGGCATTTCTACGTCAGGCGTTCCTCCTGCCTGGAAACCTCTCTGTGACAGGCCTCCTCTGCTCTGGGACAGGAATGGCAGAGGTGACACCAGTGGGAAGCCTGCAAGCTTCAGCAGGTCAGCAGGACCTCTTTCAGCTCTTCCCCCTGCCACTGCAAGAGGACATAGAGACTGACCAACACCTAACCTCATTCCCAAGATTTTCTCCCCCTCCACCTGGTCTCCCATATCTTTCATTCACCATCCCTCTCACTCTTTCACTCTTCACCCTTTCTCTGCTCCTTGATTCCCTGCCTCTCCTCCCATCCCACCCTCATTCCTTTTTTTTACATTTCAGTCACAGCATTTGATTGTTGTGGCTGCTGGAGGATTTTAAATGCTTGTGCTTTGCCAGTACATTTGCCCTCCTGGATGCTTTGCAAGGTAAGAACCTCCGATAGAGCAAGGCACAAGGCACACGGCCAGCCAGAGTCAAGTCAGAAGGAGAATTCAGATCTGCAGGGGCTGAGTCACCTCCTGCAAACCCCAAACGAGGTGCTTTTTTTAAAGTTTTATTTTCCCCAGTCTTTTTTCCCTATTCTTCTCTCATTGCTTCTCTCCTTTGTTCGTGTTCATCTCCTCTCGCTTTACTCTCACTTTTCCCTTTTTTTCAGTTCTCTCACTTCTGCTTTCCAGTTTTTCTGGGGTTTTGCCAGTGAGGATGTCTTTCGAGGTGTAATTATCTTCCATTGGTCAAAAGTAAGGTATTCATGGCACAAATGTCACTGACTGCTCACACAGCCACAGATGAAGTCCCTGAGAAGTGCTGAGGACTTTCAGGAGCAGTGATATACAACGATATAGCAAAATGCCCTTTGCTCACCCTGCCCTGCCTGGTCTGCAGCAGAGACAGTGCTGCATTTCCAGCTGTAGCTTACCTTGTCTGGCTCCACCCCTGATAGCAATCGTTGAGAGCCATAATGTAGATTAGTGCCCTGTTAATGCCACTATTTTTAGGACAGTAGGCCTAGTTTGTGGTTGTTTCATTCCTTCGACTTGAGCACAGCAGCACAGCTTGACAAGGGGAGAGGGGCTGGAGAGGGAAAGGTAAATATGGTATTAACCCTCCCACAGAGAGTCTGGAGCTGTTAGGAAGCTCTTCCACCCACAGTGTCTATTACAGCAGTTGTAGAACTGCCTACTTACCTTTCAGCTTTCTGTGTGCCCTGAGGAGAGCTTTTGGTCTGTAGCCCACTACACCTTCCCAGGTGAGATGTGGTGCCACCCCAGCCCCAGGCAGGGAGCACAGCTGGGAGCCAGCCCCACTGGCCATTCCTGCTGGGGCTCCAGGCTCTTCCTGCGGGGCTTCCCCTGGAGCAGGGGTAGCATCTTCCAGGATGAGTGCCAGCCTTTCCAAATCCAGAAGGTGTCTGGTCCTGACAGAGCATGCCACTGCACTCTGTGCTGGGGCCTCTGCCCCCCTGGCCTGGGCCCCTCCAAGAGTCAGGGGCTGCTCCAAGAACCTGGTGGCCACACTGGGGACCACCAGGGACCTCACACCTGCCAAACCTCGCCCCACAAGGGATGGCTGTATGCTGGGCCAGCTCTGTACCATTCTGTCACATGGCTGGTGGAGATCGTTATCCACTCTGACTCACAGGAGAATGCAATACGATCGTAATACATACGGTCACTTTCAAAACCAGTGTTGTCTCACCCTACCTTACAAGTAGGTAAGAAACTGAGCCCCCAGAGGGGCCGGCAACAAGTGCTTCCTCCCAAGTCCATTTTGTGTGTATCAACATGTAATATGAAATTTGTAAAGTCATATTGATATGTGTAGATTATATGTAACTCTGCATACTTATATGGTGATTTCTTATGGCATTGACTGTTGCACCATGTTAAATACATTTTGGTTTGGTTTGATGGCTCTGTTTTGATGTGCTGTGTTTATTTCAACTCTGGAAATGGAAATATTAGCAATACCTGGCTAACCTGCTGCAAATGGTGGCACCATCGGAAAGGTTTTTGAAATTCTTATGAGTTGATCTTTTTTAATGTAAATACTTCATGTGTGATTTATGTGACATTTTCATTCTGACAGCTTGGCATTTATCACAAAAGACAGATAACACATATGATGTGTTAGTTTATCACCTCTAAAAAAAACAACCATCCCAGACATGTGGAGGAACAACGTTTGGGCTTGGGGTGATGATTATGATTGGGCTGGGGCTTGAAACTTAAGAGGAAAATCCAAATTTAGATCCACCATACAGTGATCCAATCGTAGTCTCCCTTGTCTACACCATGCCACCTGCCACACCCAGGCAGAGCTAGGAGAGTTTGGGAACTAGGAAAGGATAAGACTGATCTCAAAGCTCAGATTCATACCTGATATCCTTGTATTGTGAAGACAAAGTAAATGCAAGTCTTTCAAAGAGTTCCCTGTCCTTCTCTTTATTCACACAGAAAGTTAAAACCAGCACATATGAAAGATGTACGAGGCTGAAACAGAGAGACTGGAATATTTCAACACAGTTGCTTACTGAAGAAGGTGGTTGAGAGGAAGACAAGAAAGGAGAAGGAAAGAGATGGTGGAATAATATAAATTAAAAGAGAACAGAGTTCAGCTGTAGCTAAGAGCATTCCCAAATGAGCAGCATAACTCAGTTATGGTAAGCTTAGCCCAGACATAGGCAGGATGAGATTCAGCCTTCTTGTGAGCTGCTGTTGCTGCTGCAGCCACATGTGGCTTTGAATACCATACTCAAGGTCTTGGGATGGCCAGTTTTGTCCCACGTGTATGCCAAGATGGAGAGTTATATTTGGTCCTCAGAAGTGGCCACGTTAAACACTATTATTATCTGACATGAACAATCCATTGTGATGGGTTGGGCAGGGAATGGAGACAGTTTATTCTCAGTTTAGCCCTTTTCAGTGACCTGAAAATCCACTGTATTACCCAGTAGCTCTCAAGCTGTGTCCTTGGCAAGTTTTGGAAAGTCCTCAGGGTTTGTGCTTCCTAAGTCACTGTATTCTGGCCCAGCTGTGGGGCATTCATTTGAGAAGCCATCCCTAAGCTGTGAAAGCCCTCATATGCATGGAGCTTCCTCCTGTCACGTGCTGTAGCCTCTGGTGGTGACCAAAAAGCTGGGAGCAGCTCTTGTTCTAGTCTGGGACTAAACATGCTGGCTTCAACAGATCTCCCATTCAGTAACCTGAATAGCCATCCTGGTCTCCTACAAGCAGAGCAGAGCTACTCCTGTAATCCTGCAGCCCTGGAATGCAACTTCTTCCTTGTTGCCATTGCCATGGCTCCCTGCTGCAGGATGAGGGATCTGCCCCTCATCTGCAATGGGGGCGTTAATGCTGCTTTTCAAATCCCAGCTCAGAGGGTGGAGCAGACAAGTTCTTGAATCCCAGTGTAAACCAGGCATAGAAAACACCTTGTACAAAACACAGGGATTTTCTATCCAGTTGCAGCCTGACTGCCTTGGCAATGGAGTAGTGGCATGTGCCAGCAGCTGTTGTTGAATGTTTCGGGCTATGGCTTCTCATGTGGAAATGGAGGGTTTGGGCTTTTTTACTGCAATAACCTGTTCCAAATGTCCTGTTGGGTCTCAGTAGTAGGAAGAGGCTAAACAGTAGAGGAAGGTGAGGAAGTCCAGCAAATACTTCTCCTTCTGCCTTCTCTCTTTCCTCTACCTCCCTTTTGTCCTTTCTTCTCTTTTTCTTCATCTTCAGAAGTTTCCCAGCACTGGGCATTCACCTCTGGATTATTACACAGCTCTTCAGGCATTTTCTGGAATGTACCTTCACTTCCCAGCCCATCTGATGAGGCGTGACAACACACAATTGCAGCAGAAATAAGGGAATAATGTAATCCAGAGAGCCAACAGCTGTGTCCTGTGTGTGTGAACAGTGAGCACTGTCACTGATATTACAGCCTGAAGAATAAAGCCATGGTGATTGGTTCAGTGCCACAAGAGGCCAAGAGAGTTTATTTGCCTCCAGTCCCTAAAAACATTTAAGATTCTCCAGTTCCTTTGCTTTCTGGATGGTGATATTACACTACTCTGTAAGTTTTCCCACTGCAGTTTGCACTTCAACTGGCAGTGTGTGCAGAATTTGAGTCCAATTTTTCCATGGCTCTTCCTGCCTATCACCGTTAACACAAAGCCGTTCTCAGAACAGCTGAAGTCAGATCCCTTGATGGGGAAAATCCCCCTTGGCCTACTGCTTCCAGCAAAGCTTTGCTCTCTTGCACCAACCCAGAACCTGGTCCTTGCCATGCTACAACTGGAACACTTCCTGAGACCATGGGACCAGTGTAGTGTAAACCTCTGTAATTATAGGGCTGGAAGAAATCCTTAAAAGGAAAACAACATAGAAACATGTCATTATTCTAATGGTCATTATTTTTTTTCTCATGAAACAACTAAAATCTGCAAAAGTAGCTACCTTCTGGAGGGTGCTATTGCCATAAGTGCAGAAACACACCGCATAGCTGGATGGATACATGGGGGAGAGGCAGCAGTGACAGCAGGTGTACATGAGGCTTTTAGCAGGCACCAGCACAGAACCTCTCAGCCCAAGAGCTGTAATGATCCCAGCGTTTTCCTGTCCCCAAGTACAACTAGACTTCATACTCGAATGGATGGCTTTGTCAGTGTCTCCTCCCAGCAACCTCATTGCAGCAGGAGGCACTGGGGGAGGGAATGACATTTCCATTCCAGTAATGAAATCTTCTTGGCATTGCTCCAGTCCCCTAGGAATTCCTATCAGAAATGCAAATGACTTGGGGGGGAATCAAGATTAAAGTTTGGAATGGAATTATATGAGGTTGTTGTGCCTCAGTTTCTCCTTCGCCCTCCTGGGGACAATGCAGTTTCCCTGCACTCCTCCGCTCAGCCAGGTTTGCAGAGTGTTGCAGGAGCTGCCGGGCAAGTGCTGCACGCGGATGTATGTGGCAGAGCTGGGAGCTGCATCGTGTTGTAAGGATATTGCTCCTTATGGCGCCTTTCAACCCAGATTCTCACCGTAACTCCTACGGAAAGGCAGCGCCAGATTTTTTAAAAAACTCTTTGTAAGTGACTTTTCCCACTCCGTTCTAGTAACCCTGTGGCAGCAAAGATCTGCCGCCTAAGCTCTCTCCCTACTTTTCCGCTGGCCGAAAAATGGTCAAGGCCGAGCCGATCCTGCTTGAAGGGCACGGGTGGATCTCACCTTGCCGGTCCTTCCCCACAGCTCAGCCGCCGGGATGGGGTGAGCGGCATCCCCGGAGCCAGGGGCGAGCGGTGAGGAGAGTGTGACCGGAGCAAGGAGCGGAGGGAGATGGGGCTGGGGGTGCTGTGTCCGTGAGGCGGGGCTCTGCTCATCCCTCGCCTTGGGGAGGCTGAGTCTCGGTGGTGGCCCCAAGTCCTCCCCCCCTGGGGGGCTGGATGTGCGCCGGGGCTCCAGAGGGGCCACATGTGGGTGGCAGTATAAGCGGTGCCCCGGCAGCTCCCGCGGATGCGGGTCACCCGCTCCCGGCGCTCTGGAAACCAGGCCGCCCGGCGGAGCAGCCCTCGAGGGGCGCCGCCCCCACACCCCTCCTCGACCTCTGCCGCCCGCGCTCCACCCCGCCCCGCCCCGGCCCGGCCCG
>VXBR01002416.1:38618-86920 GCA_013400215.1 Cisticola juncidis
TGCGGGGCCTCGGGCAGCCACAGGTGGGGTCGGGCGCGATGCATTTTGCCCCTCCGGCCGGGCACGGGCGGCTCCGCCGCGTCTGTGGGGCCAGCGACGTGGCGCTGGGGAGCCGGCGGGGAGCCCGGGCTGTGCGAGCCTCGCCCGCCTGCCGGTAGAGTAGCGAGTAATCCTCCCGGTGTTTGCCGAGGCATTGCGCTGCTGTGTGCCTAGCGCGGGCCGTCGCCGAGGAAAGCCGGGCGCTAACGCATTCCTGAGTGGCTTTTGTTGTTTTTTTTCCCTCATGAACTCATTTTCCGAAGTTACACCCCCCAGTCGGCAGGGAAAGGCAGCGTGCTGGAGCGCCTCGGCGCCCCGGCCAACCTGCTCCCGACTTCAGCGGGAGTTCGGGCTCCGCGCTGTGTGTGGAGCGAGGTGCGTGCAGTGACACGGCTGGGGGGGCTGTGGCACAGGCTGGATCGCTAGATCGGTGTCCTAAGGAGTCTGAGGAGCAAAAAGCCTTTACCCTGGCATGCATGAGCAGACGTCTTCCTCTCTCTCCACTCCCAGCATCTCAATAAACATGATCTGTTCTTAGGCATTAAAATATTCAGAAGTAGCAAGTTTAAAAAACAAACAGATGTCATGTATTTTGACAACTAGTGTGTTCACTTGCTGTCAATTCAGACAACTGCTTGATAAGATATTTAATACACTTCTGTTTCCTATCTATCCATTTCACAATCTGCAGCTCTTACAGGTAGGCTTGGCAGAACCTATTTGAGTGAAATTACTTCTTGCACAGTCAAGAATGTTGTCAGATGAGAAATAGTGAGTGGGAGAGTAAAATGAGGAATAGGTGGAAATTAAAATCCCTATTTGCTTCCTATGTGATTCTTCCTGATACCTGCAGGAAGAGATGCTGCAGCCAAAACTAATTTTTGACCTGTGAAGTTATTAAAAATACCTGATCTGTAATTCTTCATTTCAGTTGAAATTGATGGAGGGATTATACTTGGACAATATGTACAACTCTGACTGAACACTTGTACTGTATGTTGATTTCCTACATCATTGATTTCTCTGCTAACTGAAAACCATAAAGGCTCTCTAACAATATTTCCTGTTTTAATTTGTGGCTAACTTTCAGCAGGGCAGTCTGAAGGATGCTGAGTAGCTTGATTTTCCATGAAGGCACCTGTAATGAAAATGCCTGTCAGTTTGTGTGCACGTAGCAGCCTGACTATATAAATTTTCTGTAATACAGAGAGAACTGTTATGAAGCTTTCGTGTTGTATTCCAGTACTGTGAGTGGTGAAAGGGAGGATGTTTTCTGGCATGCACTGGGAGATGTCGTTTGTGTTACATTTGAGTTCAGTAATGCGAGGTTAGGTCATTCTCACCCAAGGTGATCAAATCCTTAGCCCAGCAAATGAACTGTAGCAACTAAACTCAGATGATCAGCTTGCACTGTTTTCCAGTGCTCTCAGTGAGTTTGGTAAATGAGTAACAGCAGATAGAAAGGCAGAAGACTGAGTGTTGGGAAACCAGCTAGGGAATCTCATTAAGGGAAGGAATAAAGACCTTCTGGCTGTGTTCTCAGTTTTCTCCTAGACCACTGGTACTCATCTGGGTACGGCTGCTGGTGGCAGAGCACTGGCTGGTCCCGCAGTGCTGGTTCTCCTTCTTGCAGCTGTTAGAACCACGCTGTGAGTTCTTCTGCTGCTCCTCTGCCCTGTGAGATGGTGCCCTCATGGCTGTGGGAGGGTGGTGTTTTAGCAAGAAGGGAAGTGGCACATCTGAAATCTGTGCTGGATCACCAGTAAGGCTGTAACAGAGTTTGAGATCAACAGGGCTGCTCACTAAGCAGCGCGATCTGACTGGCTCTGTGGGCTAGCAAGGCATTCTGTGAGGAGCTCACCAACCGGTGAACTGGGTGAAGTTGTAATGTACTGTGATACGTGGCCAGGCAAGAGTGATGGAATAATTTTTTTCTGAGGGGTGTGGAGTCCACTACCAGGGCATAATACTGGACTAGGCTAGACCTGTTCTGGTCTGTCAGTCCTGTGCCACTGCATAGGAAATAGCCACTCTCCCTAACAAAACTAACTTTACATTTATTTTCTACCTTCCTGCTTTCCCACGGTCTCCTTTGATCTTCTGTTCCTCCTTTATATGCCTGTCTTTCTTAAATGCACTTAGATAGTTGGCTTCCGTGTCTTCTCATGGTAACAAATTCCATACATTCGCTTCTGCTTGAGGGAAACACTCCCCGTCCACCCACACATGTAACAGTGCTCGGGGCCAAGTTCTGATCACTTCTGTGTCAATACACACCCGAGCAGCTCTACCAGCTCTGGCCCTGCTGCTTTGGGGTCGCAGTGGTGTGGCTCTGGGTACAGCGTGGTCCTGTGGCTGGACTGAAGGGTCCTCCAGGCAGCTCGTTCAGCACACACCCACATCACACGACAGAAATATCTGTTCTCTAAACAGTTCTACTCCTCAGTGAGGTATGCTGTGGAATAGGCTTTGCTTTCGTGGATTTTGCAAATTGTAGAGAAGCTTTCTGTAATGCAGGAGGGCAGTGTATGCTGAATAACAAGACATAACTGATTCTTTCTCACATCCTAGCTCTTTACAAGTGCATACAATGGAGCAAGCGTGATGATTTCTTAGCAGCACAAGAGAACCATAGCTTCAATCCAGCCCTGGGGAAAGAGGGAGGTGTGGTAGCGTGTTGAACAGATGCAGTTAGCGCTGCTGGATCACTGGCACAGCGAAGCTCCCGGTGTTCCTGTGTGTCTCTGCTTGGGCACTGCTCTGCAGAACATCACCCTGCTGTTACACGAGTTGGCAAAATCCCCATGTACACACTGAACCACCACTTTTCTCCAGCAATTGTGCTTTCAGTGCTTGCATTTGCCTATTGCTTAGCAGACGTAGTACAGCAGTGCTGAGACTAACACACTCCTCTGCAGCGTGTGCTGGTAGGGAATGTAATTCCAGACCACCAACCTAGAGTAATTTGCTGTACTCCAACCCCCCTTCTTCTGGGGGTGGGGCGGAGTAGTATTTTTTTTTTAGGTATGAAATTTACAGGACCTCCAATCAAATTAAAGGTGTCCCAGGGTCAACCCGTGAAACTAAATTGCAGCCTCGAGGGAATGGAAGATCCCGAGATGTTGTGGATCAAGGACGGAGCAGTGGTGCAAAGCGTAGACCAGGTGTACATTCCAGTAGATGAAGAACACTGGATCGGCTTCCTCAGGTACAACAGACGCAGAGAAGGAAGACTATCATGGAAACTATTGCACTGTTTTCTGCTGTCAGCTATCTCTGCAACTGCAGTGCCCTCAGTGGGGCAGAGTCCTTGGGTCTGCAGTTCACTGTGTGGCAAGGGCATAACTGAGAGCAGAACTGAAGCCACAAGTGCTGAGATTTTATCCACTAGAACCATATTGGTTTTCTGACTACTGTGGGGACAGGTGCTTTGCTAATGCTTGTGATGCTTGAGATGTGACTTCAAGGTGAAAGGATGCTCTTGCTTTGTTTGTTCATCTTGTTCTGCCGTGCAGCAGTATAAATAGGTTTTCTCTCTCGTACTCATCCTGTTCTCTTACTCTCTCTCTTGAGCTGTCAGTCTGCCTAAAGGGTGAGGATTGTTGATTGAAATGAGACTCCCAGGACTACATCCCCTTCTTTTCTTTGGAGAGGAGTGTTTGTCCTCTGAACCATCCCTGATTCATTTTGCAATGAATCCTAATTTGTTACTAATACATTTACACTATGTGATATCAGTCCTGCCCCATTCAGAGGCATAAAACCTTGTGCAAAGCAGATCTCTGTCTCTTTATTTCAGCAGAAGAGGGATGCCAGCTAGTTCTGGAAGTACTGAGATAAACAAGACCCAAGGTTCTACTCTGTCTTTTTTTATGCATTATAAGAGCTTGTACAGGCAAACATATCAACACCACAAGAGCTCAAAACTGTTTGCTGACTGAGAATCACTCCTCCCTGAGCTCTGGCTTCATCTGCTGTAATGTTTCTTGGATTGAAATTGCACAGAGTATTCAATTCCACCAACTAAAAGTCTTTGTGTTAAAGCTTCTCTGTAAGAAACATTTTGGTAGGAAAAAACAGCTGTGCACAGTAAAACTATTGCATAACATGTCTTGTTATGTTTCAAGACAGTTTGTCTTGAAACTATGCTGTTTACTTCCCCCCAGTTCCACTAGTTAACTCTGCCCTTCACAATCTCATTCTGATCTCCTTTCTTGCCTCTTGTTTTACTCCACTGAGAACTCTCTGTAGCACCAGAGATAAGTTAGGATGCTAAATCTGATGCATCTGAATCTTTCTCTCCTTTTTCCTTTCTTCTTCTAAAGAGATCATTTCTACCACCCACGTGTGACTCTCTGCTGTTATCACTGTGTTTCAGAACATGGGCAGGACAGCTGATGCCATTTGAAGGTCCAGCTCTGAAAATGGGGCTGTAGTGGGTCCGTTTTGTGCATTTCAGCAAACACTCTCCCCTTTCTGTCTTCCCTCCTGAGACGTCCTTCCCCTTCTCTAAGGAGGACTCTAGCGTTAGCCAGGTGGGCATCAGCTCTGCGGAGGATCCCTGCATGGCAGCGGACGCATGGCTGCACGTCCCGCGGGCAGCAGGCAGCACCGGTGCCTGAGGGGCTCTCAGAGTCACACTGGTGCCTTTGGTAGCTGAGACCTTGTTGCTTTGGGAACGACTTGTGCCCGTGCTCACCATGCACCATCATAACCTCTTGAGATCGCAAACGGGGAGGCCCCACGAGTTTTGCAGAGTGAGGCACTCTCGGGCCCAGTGTAGCGCTGAGCACAGTTGAGGCAAGGGCCCCTTTTCTGACCCATCTGTTCCTGTGTAAGGCTGCTGCTGGTCCTGTCACCTGAGGCAAAGCAGTCAAGCTCACTGGAGGTTTGCAGCGCAGACTTCCTGCTAGCTAAGATGTTGTAAGCCAAGCTGTCGCACTTGAAGGCTAGCTAGAGTCATGATTCAGGATGGAGATGACCCCTTCCTATCCTCAGAGGACACAGATGACTGGTTTTCTGCGAGGATGTTTTGGAGGAAGACTGTCTGCTCTGCAAGGACTCTCTCCACCCACTTTAGGGAGGAGCCTCCCATCTCTGCTGTTTTGCCATGTGCTTTGTGCTGGCTGGCTGTTGATCTCCTCCCCAGAGCTGGCTGTGTCTCAGTGGGTGTTTTCCATGCATCTGGTTTGCCAAACACTGGAGGGTCCTTTGGGGCAAAAACATGCTTTATCCACATAAAATATCGATATGGCTTTTGACTTTTTTCAGCTTGAAATCCGTCGAGCGGACAGATTCTGGGAAGTACTGGTGCCAGGTTGAGAACGGGGGGAAGAAGGAAGAATCACAACAAGTGTGGCTCATAGTGGAAGGTAAGGAGGAGTAGTAGTGCTGGTTTCCTTTCAGGGCTGACCCACCAATATGCTCTAGGTCGAAGTGGTGAGAGCAGATTGCTCCAGTGACAGGCTTCTTGGCTCTGAACCATTGCTGCTGACTGCAGGGAAATCGCTACAGAGCAGGAAATAAGAACTAGGAGAACCTCTTCAAAGAGCAGAGCTGTCAGTTCATTGCCTTCTGCTTTTATTTTGGCGTGTTAGGAAACAAGATCTTTTCATGCAAGCATATTTCTTTCCAGCTCTTAAATCCATTGTTGCTGTCATCTCTAAATAATTCATAGAATGGTGATTAGTTCAGGTTGAGAGGAATCTGTGGGGCTCATCTGGTTCAACCCACTTCTCTGTGCAGGGTTACAGTCTGTTTCTGTGTGTCAGCCAAACAGGTCTTTGTGGGCAAGGTACACTTTTAACCCAGTTGTGAGTTTTGTGAGGAGTGCTGTATGTCAGCGCTTCATGGCTGTGACTGCTCCGTGTGGCACTTTTCTGCCCGGGGTTGTCTGATAAGAATGGCTTCTACAGGGCTGCCCAAAAGTCACCCAAGGCAGTGTGCATCTTACTGTCTATAGTTTCATTTCCCTTGAGCCATGAGTCTGATAGATCCTCAGAAGCTAGTTGTCATAGGATGGCTAAATATTTGGTGAAGAAGTTGACAGGAGCAGTGCATTTGCAGCAAGAAGTAGTTTTTTTGGATGTATTTGGTAACATTTTGGGCCAGAGCTGAATTGACAGTCCTAAAGAGTGGGGAGCAAGGATGGTGTTGTGGGAGGCGATGGGGTCTGAGTATTTTACAGGAAAGGTCTCACTCATTCAGAGTATGGAAACGTTCATAGCAGCTCTCACAAGAAGGGCAACACATTCTGCCTTCCATAAATCCCAGGCTTTTGTCCGCCTAAATTTTCAGGTGTAATTTCAACTGGAAAATGTTGTTTACAGCTTAAAACCCTCTCCCGTGCAGAGTTTCTGTTTCTGTCCAATTACCATGGCCTGCTCCAGGGGTGGCTGCATTTGCGTGGTGGCTGCATTAGGAGTGATTGGGTAGCTCAGCGTGCTGATCTGTCTGAAAAGAACACGCTGCCTTTCTGGACTGCACAGGCAAAAAGTATCCAAATCACAAAAAAACCCAGCTGTAGTTAAGTAGGGTAAAGTGTGTTGAGAATGAAGGCCAAAGCTTACAGCAGAAGTGAAAAAAATACAACCACTTGCCTTTATGAGAAAAACAACTATGGCAGAAGGTAGTTAAACTTGAACTGGGCATGTAGTCATGTGTAAAGGGAGTTGGTGGACAAAATTAAAAATTAACAAGTAGTGATAAGGGGTGGAGTTTAAAAAATGTGTCAGCTCTTAGCATAAGAAAAGCCCTAGGAGTGCAAAAGCCTGTTAGACCCACCTTTGCTGTTATCTCTGTGTATTTCTTCCCTGGACGTGCCAGCTTTGTGTAGCAGTGGTTGCTCTGCTGATATCAGCTGTCCTCTGACTGAGAGGGGATCTTTACTCTGGGGATTTGCAGCCTTCAGAAGGTGTTGACATGCTTTAGTGTGGCACACAAACAAATGTGGACTACTGGTAATCAAAGTGAGCTTGACTGGATTTCTGTGCTGTATAATATCTGCTTAGGTGGTCTGCATCTGCCAGATTTTCTAGCAATGGTATTTGAACTGTCTTTGTAATAAAAATGTTTGATCTTATAAAACACTTCTTAGAATTTACAATGCCAAAACTGTTTTGAACCTGTTGCCTGGTTTAGAAACTAATCTCTGGCCTTACTGAGAACATGATAGTGTTTGATGCCTGGAGAGGTGATCTCAGAGGCACACTGTGGAGTGTTTAAAAAAAAGGGATTGTGTTTCTTTCAGAACTTTCCGTCTGAAGTGACACCTCTGACTATGTGGCTGTTCCTGGGGCTGCTAGCCCCCATTGTGGCTACAGTCAGAGACCAAGCCACACCCGTGTGGACACATTCCCCTGAATCAACACTGTCTCAAAACTGAGCTGTACGTAAAAATCAGCTTTAAAGGTTGGATGCTGGCTTGGAAAGGGGAATAGGTGGCATCATCTCCTTGTTTTGCTGCTGATTTTCTGACTGTTGGCTGCTCAGTGCCTCTGTGGGGCACCTGTAAAAGGGCTGTGCTGACACTCACCTCTTGTACCAGGAACTGGGAGGCTAAATGTGTCATAGGCAGCAAGCTGGCCAGGTAACATACGGGCAGGGGCAGTGCGAGTTCCTCAGTTGGATGAGTCAGCTGCACTCCCTCAACTATGAAAGCTTTTAATTGTGGTCTTGTCTCCTCTGTTTAGCTGCTCCCAAAGTGAGAAAACCTGCTGAGCTGGGCAGGATCTTCCTGAAAGTTTACCTTGGGTGTCATGACAAAATGACAGGAGGCAGGGATCCTGCTCGCAAGTAGAGAAATGGTGATTATTTTCCCTTCTAATCTTCCTTGGAGAAGGAGAGCAAAGCAGGCAGAGGTGTCACAGCTGGTATCTCAAAAGCTTACTCATTTTTATTGTTTATGTATGAATGCAATAAAAAAATGAAGTAAAATATGTCAGCAAAAACAAGCAGTAAGCCATGATAATGGATATACCTGTCTTGAACATTAGCATTTGCACAGATAGGCACTGTCATTCCTCAGGAGACTTGGGTTTAGTCCTGTTTTAATCTGTTCATTTACTTACTACTCTAAGGGAAGGAGGAAGGAAGGCGCAATGGAACTGCTGCCTGAAAGATGCAGTCTGGACAGTCAGTGAAAGCTTGGCTGTAGCTTGGGGAAAATGTCAAGAGTTAGGCTTCTAAATCCTTGTTTAGGCACCTGTGTTAATTGCCTGCTGGTGTAGGTGCTTGGGGCTGTCATCTTTGGCCAGGGACAGACGGTGTAATTTCAGCATGCAAATGCACAGTGTTATCAATTCCTCTGTTTTTGTGAGGCAACAGATCAGCAGCTTCCAGAACATGCTTTTTCCAGCTGAGAATACCTGACTTTGGTTGGGGTAACTGCTGTTGGTAACAGCAGTGCTTGACACACAGAGATTTCTGTGCAGAAGGGAACTGAACATTTCTCTGGGCCTTCAGCTCTTCCTCCCATCACCAGAAGTACATACTGACTGTCCTGCATGGTCAGCACTGCTGCTGATGGCAGGAGAAATTTGTGCTGCTGGTTTGGAGCCCTGAAACCACGAGAGTTTTGGCATTGCCCATAAGAGGAACCACATCTCTTGATGTGTTGAATAACACTCGGCTATTGCCACGTAGAGATGACCTAAGGTAGGTAGCACTGCAGTGTGTTTTGCTCCCTGTGGGCCTAATCTGAGACCTGTTGTACCAACCAGGAGTCTTTCCATGGTGGGGAACAGATAATTGTGGAGAGAGCCGTGTCCGTGGATAGCCTTCAGCTCTGAATCAAATTACCCCTGACTCCAAGGCAGCCTGGTTGTCGTGGTGTCAGAGTGTGCTGGGAGGCATCTCCGTTCAATTAGGCTCCAGAGAGAGCATTGTAAATGCTCCCAGTCTCTCACCGCGGGGAGTTCTTTCCTCATTCATGGGTTTGTTAAAGCCGGCAGTTCAACCTTTCTCAAACTTCGGCTTTTAATGCATGGTGAGAAGTATCTGCAGCTGGATTAGCTGTCTTTTAAAGTGGTGTCTGCCAGTGCTAAAGTTATTGACTGTTGCCTCTTTAAACTCCAATCTCTCTAGCTGAAAAATGAGAAAACACTACCACTAAAAGCTGTTTCATAGGGGAGTCTTGAATTGAAAGTGGATTTTCAAAGGCATTGTGGGAAGCAAGCATTCTTTCTCTCTGACTTCTAACAGTAGGATTTAGGCATTCATGCCCTGAGGTGATCCAGCATCTCTGGCCCTTGGTTTTCGTGAAGGGCTTGGAGGGCGACGGATTCAGCCTAGCAGCAGGACAGATGGATGGACACAATACCAGTGTTGGGCACTGGTATTAGTGGAAATAAACAAGAGGCAGTTGCTCCAGTTATTGTCCCTTGTCTGTTGCTTTTGCAGGTGTGCCCTACTTTACTGTGGAACCTGAGGATGTGTCCGTGTCCCCCAATGCCCCATTTCATATGGCCTGTGCTGCTGTTGGTCCCCCTGAACCAGTGACAATTGTCTGGTGGATGGGAGACTCTAGAGTGGGGCTTCCAGACGTCTCCCCCTCCATCTTAAATGTGTCAGGTAAGGCTGCTGCCACTGCAGGGGATCACTTGGAGAATCAGAAGAGGAGAAGAGCTCTCTTCTGATCATGCCCTGTACATTGGATAGCCACACAGTGTGGGAATGGGGTTTAACTCTTCACTGAGAGCTGAGTGCTCATGATCACTTACAAGATTATCTCGAGGGGTGGTGGTTACTCAGTGCTTTTCTGCTGGTTTGAGCAGAGGCTCTTACAGAATTTGGGTGACTGGCACTCTTGTTAAAAATGCTGTTGAACAGATGATGCATTGGGTGCCTCTTGTTCCTTGTGGAGGATGTTCATGGTTATATGAAGTGACTCTGTTGGTGCTACTTCTCTTGAAACTCTCCAAGCATTCACATGTAGCAGATGCCATCCCTTCCTTCTGTGCATAGCCCTGTCACTCACTGCTTTCCTCTCTCTTACCCATCCCCATCTCTGTTCTTACAGGCTTGCTGGATGCTCTTGTCATTAAAATCTGACTGCCTCATGTTATTGTTTGACAGTTTAAGAGTGATTGTATCAATGCTCAAATGGGCTGGTTGATAACCCTTCAAGACCAAGGTTTGCCCCAGAGAAGAGCGTTCCCCAGCAAGGTCAGCAGAAAAACTCAGGAATCAGTATGTGTTAGGGCCTCTCTTCAGACCACTTGCAGAAAGGATGATGAATCTCTGCCAGGACCTGACTACAGCTATTCTTGCAGTTACCCCTTAAAAACATCTTTATTCTGTTTAGGTGTCCAACAGCCTTGTGTTACATTTTCTCTTTGCTGCGGTTTTAATGTTCTCAGCAGCCCTCACCCAAAGTTGAACTGGTTGAACTAAAAAAGTTGAACTTTTACTTAGAAATAAAAGGTTTTACAACTAAGAGTCATCTATAGGGCCTTTTAATCAGTGTTAATACAGTTATGCCCAGGGTGAGTTTTTATATGTCTTTGGCCATCTTTTGAGCTATTAAAACCCGTTCAGGCTTCCCTTAGAACCTTATTTGTTCACAAATCAAATAATGATTTGTGATTGGAAATGGTTGTTATCATCTGCTCCCTCTCTTACATAGCCACCAATGCTGTTCTAAATTGGAAATGAAAACTGCTCCCTTATGATATAATCTGCCTGTTGAAATGGAAGCTGAGAAGATGGATAGTCAGGAGGGGAAAGACAATAAAAAAACCAAGTCTTCCATTAAACTCATCCCATGATGCCTCACAAAATATCTGTTGTTGGGGGGGCAGTGGCTTGGAGGCCTGAAAAAGGACATCTGGTCCTAGTGATTCTGCAGATGAAATCACAGCTATTTTACATATTAAGTGTCATCAGCACCTTTATTTGTTTCCCATGTTCTCTGGGATGTCCCTTGGGCACAACCTCTTTCAGTGCACTTTGGGGTGTTGCTTGGACAGGTCTTGTCTTTCCAACTGAAAACAGGTAGCAGGACACAACCTGTGTGGTTGGATTACCAAAACGTGTCAAAAAGGGCAGTTGGTAAGAAAACAAGCACTGCTAGCTGAGGAAAGTATCACGCTCTGAAGAAAAGAGTAACAAAGTACTTGGCTAGAAAGTAAACATTCAGGAGGTTCAGCAATGTTGTATTTGGAAAGCAGTGCTGGCATGGTGCTAGGGAACGCACAGTTCCTGCTTTGTGGTGCATTCTGTAATTTCCTCAGGGCAGGGCTGCGTTAGGCTCTGTCTTGGGACAGGCCTACCACATCAGGTGCTGCTCTGCTGTGCTCCCTGCCTTCAGCCTGCTGGCAGCATCTTCCTCTGGTTCACGGGGACGAGAGTAGCACTCCCTCCTCTCTTCCATTTCACCTTCCTTGCAGTGCTGTTAGGCTTGGGAGATGAGTCAAAGGTCAGAGATACTGTGCAAGCTGCTCTGTGCAGCTCTGAAATGTTTTTCCTTCCTAGATTGTATGCCCACAGTGAGCCAATTTTTAACTTTTCTCAGGTAGAGCCTTTTAAGGCAACTGAGGGCCAAGTCACTTGGCAATAGTTGCTGGACACAGTTCTCCAGGGAACCTTGCAAATCTATCTCAGTTCTGATTCATTTGCCATATCTATATGTGTCCTGGAACAGCCAGACGTCAGTATGATGCCATGGGATGGATGGATGCTCACAGAGAATGTTTTTACTTGTGTCACCCCTGGAAAGTGTTTCAGTGCTGATGCAGTAGCATTTCCACTTCCTTTGTGTGTCTTCAAAAGTCTGATGCAAGGTGAGGGACAGGTGGGCATTAACTAGAAATAGGCAGCATCTAATTAAAAGTTTGCCTGGGCTTATAGCCCAATTAGAAGATGAATGTTGCTCAGGTGTAGGCTGAGGCCCAAATCATTGGGCTTTGTGTGAGCCCAGTCCTTGCTCCAAAGATGCTCACTAGAATGTGAGAAGCAGACATCTACTACCTCAGCACTATGAATTGCTCTCCTTTGTTTTCAGTGCTTTCTGACACTTCCATGAAAGCTTTTCTACATTGCTACCCTCCCTCCATTAAAAATGTGTTTAGCACATTAGTTACATTGAAATCTGCATGCCTTTGATTGGCACCCAGCTCACCCCTCCAACTGCCTGTACAGCTTGAGCTGGATGTCACAAATAATTGAAACTCTGCTGAAGGTTGAAGCTGGATTATATAGCTGTGTTTCCTTTCCTTTTCTCGGCTGATCTCAGGTATTAATCAAAGCACAGTTTTCTCCTGCGAAGCTCACAACATAAAAGGATTGTCTTCATCTCGGACTGCCACTGTTCAAATTAAAGGTAAGAGACCGGGCAAGGGCCTTGGACTTGCTCTCTGGGGAGGGAAAGTAGGGCTCCTTAATGCAAGTTGCCTCAAAGCTGCCAGCACTGGTTGGAGCTCTCGGCAGTCAAAACAATGCTTTGTGTTCTAACAGCAGTTCCCACTTCCTATGCAGGGCCATATCCCAGGCTGTTGAAAATAATCCACATCTGATTCAGGGGTGGAAATGTGATGTCAAATGACAGCTTTTCCTTGAAAAGGAGAGAGCTGGGGTGATTAAGTTGTTTGGGAGAGATGAAGCTGATATAAATTTGTAGCAGGGAAATCTTTCCCTCTTTGGAATAGATGGGTCTTGTTAGAGCTAAAGAGGCCATTACTTCTGGTTGCTTTTATTAGCATCACATTAGATGCTGAAAAAAGTCAAGGAAGGTGATCACCAGTGACCGGGAAGGTCTGCTCATCCACACTTTATGAAGTGGTTTATGAATTTTATTTTTAAAATTCTTTGCTCTTTAAAAGCTCATTGAAAACAAATAATTCCTAGCCTGTGCATGACCAGTTGCCATTTGAAAGTCTCCAGGCTGATGTGACATTTCCTCTATTCCTCCAGGTAACTGAAACAGGGATAATCAGAGCAATCAGCTCTTCCCCTCTTCTTCATGTCAAGATGCTTTTGCATTTGAATTTTTAGTCATTCTTTAATGCACTTTTAATTACATGATCATCAGTTCTAGGAGAGGCATGGCACAAAAATCATTTGTTCCAAGTGGTAGCTTATTGCTCAGCACATATACAAGCAATCCATTATGTCTGAACCAGTATCAGAACTCACAGTTGTAGTAGCTAGTTTTCATTAAAGGACAGACTGAAATCCAGCTGTAATCTACTGCTCTTGGAGTGTGTTTTTATTCAGGACATTGTGGTTACTGCTATGCCAAGAATGCAGTACGTTGGACTAGTAAGATTTAAAACTTAATTTAAAACCACTTAGAGTTGTTGCCTTAAAGACTTGTCTACACAAGGGAGTTAGTTATTGTAGAATATATCTTCTATGGTATTCTGTCCTGGGATAGAATTTAGTTCACAAAGCTATTACACTTTAAAAAATCTTGTCAAGCTATAATTTGTAAAAACATTTAGCATAAACAAGCTTTTAAAGTTTTAATGTTAATACAGATTATTATTTTTTAACCATTAATTAGATGAAGGGGTGAAGACCTCAGAATTTTCTCATTTCCCAGCAATTGTGTTTAGCTGAAAAGTTTTCATCAGGGATCATCAGCTAATGAATCCACACAGCCTGCTTAGGAGGGACATATTGCCATTGCACACTTGTGTCACACACACACATTCTAGAGCTGAGAAAGAGCAAGTTTAAGTTGCATTAGTTAACTTAACATTGCACCAGTATGTGGCATGTCCTAGAGACAAAAATTCAGGTTTTGAATAGCAAGTCCAGTGCTGTAGTCATAAAAGTTATGTCTGTAATACCTCAAAGATATGTCTAAAACAATAGTTATACATTTACCTAAGTGACAAGGCTTTTTTAAGTGGAAAAGCTTCCAAATCTTGTATAGCCCTGTTAAAATTAAAGCAAAGCTTCTACACAACAGAAAGAGGGCAGGCCCAAATAATGTTTATGTAGTTCTTGATCCTATGAATATGCAGAATTCAGTGAAGTTGGTCCTGGGAGTAGTTGTCTGCACGTGCCTGTTCAGGGCTTTCCTCTCTTACACAAACCCTCTGCTAATGAGGGCTCTTAAATCTTTCTAGGATTTATTGAACAATTAGTTTCTTCTCTGTTTCCAGAGGCAAACATTTTTGCTAGGACGTTGACAAACTGTTGACATTTCTTCCTATTTGCTCCTGTTGTTGTTCATTATCTATTCTCTGTAGTGCCCACAATGTGCTGGGTGTACTCCAAGCAGAAAATTACTGTTTTTCTAGCCCACAGTCCCCAGCCATTACAAAGCCCCATTGTTCAGCCACTCTCTAAGCACAGAGGAAGTTAACTCTCATTATGTTAACACTCAAGGTCCTGTTTTCTGACAGGCTTCTCTGTGTTTATGTGTGCAGCTGAGTTGTCGGGTTGTATCCAGAGCACAACAGGAAACAGCCACCAGCAGTTTTTTCCCAAGAGATGAGGGGACAATGCCTTTGGCCCTTGCTTGCAGAGCTGGGGAAAGGTGTTAGCAAGCCAGCCCTCCTCAGCTACTGTCTCCTTCACACATGGGATGTGTTAGCAGTTGGTTATTTATCCTCACTAGTGGCACAGCACATACCTCCTTTGGACCTACCGTCCTGTGTTCAAAAGCACACCTAGCTAAACCCAAAAGTTACAAGTGTGTCTGCAAAAACTTGAGTTATGAGCAATGTTTCAGCAATACCCAGTAAGCAGTAAAAGCGGGGAGTTTTTTCCCCTTAAAGAGCAAACAGGCCTGAACACAAAACATCAAAAGAGAATGAAACAAAGATGCAGGAAAGTCTTAAGTTAACTACTGAAGAACTCTTGCCCAGCTTCCATCCCAGACCCATCCCCCACCCACACACCTTGTTCTTATCTGGGTGGCAGGCCCTGCCCTGGGTCCCAGTAACTGGTTAACCAGGCAACAAAGGCTTTATAGGGTTAATCTGTGTCACCATCTATTCCTCTCCTCCAGGAGACCTGAGTGTTTGGACTCTGCATTTCTCCTGCAGAATGGCCCTGTGGGTATGCTGAAGGCAGCCGTGTAGTGGTTGTCCCTGGTACAGTGAAATACAGGCAGGGTAGAAGATGCAGGTGGAGAAATCCTGGCTTGCATTACTTTCCTCTTGCTGCTTTCTGATGGATACAACTCAGGAGACGTGGAAAATTCAATCTGCAGGCAGAGCCTTGTCTTGAGGATGTGAAAGAAGACTCCTGAGGGTATAATTTGTTGAGATGCAGTAGGAAAACTATTACAGGCATCAGGGTACAAGTTTTTAAAATGAGGTCAGGGCAGAGGTTAGTATTCATGAAGCTGCTAATTTTGTCAGGAGTGCAGTGCCTGAATGAAAACTCAGAGGTGAAAAAGAGATGGTGACCAGAAGGATAGGAATTAACTGTGGAATTACAGTGAGAGGAGAAGAGAAGTCAAAGGGAAGCATCAAGAATCCTTAAAGGAAGCCAAGCAGTTTGATGCTGTGCTGTGGTAGTAGGAAGCACGAGCATCTGATTAACTGTCCAGTCTTGGAATCCTGGTTTTGTTCCTGGTCATGCCCTTAATTTGTGGAGTGGTATCAGCCATGTGTGGCAGGCAATCCATTTGGCTTGAATTTCCCCTCTGTAAAACAGACTTTATTCATCTCCCAAGCCTGAGGAGGCAGTTTTCAGTCCAGGCTCTGTCCCAGGGTGTTTCAGTGGGAGTTTGCAATCGACACTGGAGGCAGCACCAAGAGGTCTACTGCAAATCCAGCTCCAGGGTATTCAGGTCACTTCAGCAAACCACCCTGCAACGGTGCTGGCAGAGTTGGTGTCAAAGGCTGGACTGAGAACACGAGGTGGGATTTTAAAGCCCTGATTTAGTTCATAACGTGGGTCCACAGGCAACTGTGTGCAGGGCTGAGTCATGCCCTGCAATGGAGGGGGCAAGGAAGAGAGCTGAGTAGCAGAGGTGTAAGCATCAAACCCTGGTATTGCTATCAAAGAGAACATGCCTGTGTGCATCAGTGGACAACATAAGAATGGCTGACAATAGCTTGTCCAGTGTTAAAATAATAGTTTCATTCACAACAAGTTGGGGACACCCTCCAAAGATGTGATATTTTACCACATTACTGGTAGTGGTTTCATTGCATAATTTTTAGCCTCAAGCCTCTTCCATTTCCACGTGAATACCTGCCCAGTTCTGTGTTCACTGAAAGGTCTCTTTGTTTCCCTCCTAGCCATGCCTCTCCCGCCCCTCAATGTGTCTGTGAGCCAGGTCACCAGCAGCAATGCCAGCGTGGTGTGGGCGCCAGGATTCGATGGCCGCGCACCCCTCCATTCGTGCACTCTTCAGGTATGGCCTCTCTGGGTTGTGCCCTGCCCTGCATGAGTAACAGGACTTGCCTAAGCCACATTTCCTGGGACATCATTTGCTCTCCCAACTTATTAGCAGTGTTTCAATTCTTACTTCACAGCCTTAAAACATAAAAACTTAACAGGAGGCAACTCACAGGTGCCAAAGAGCAGGTCACGAGCTTCATGCTCAAAAGTTAAGTGTTAAAGACTGGTCACAGTCTCCTCATCAGCTGTTTCGTGGCAGCTGCTCCATACAGGTTCTTGCACTGCAGCACTTGGGAAGCGCTCAGCACTCTGTGGGAAGGGCCCTGGAGGAGCTGTGGCTGCAGGCTGCTCACCCTTCCTGCATGGAGCAGTGGCCTGTGGTAGCTTGTTCCAGTGCAGGTGCCTGTGCTGTGTGATGCCGGAGGAAGTGCAGGAATTCGGATGTACCAATGAGTCCAAGGTTTGAGGAGCTTGCAAAGTACAGGATGTAGTACAGGAAAGGTAGGAATGATGGAGACAGGAGGCAGACTGGGGTTTTTGATACAAGATCAGATCTATTTGCATGTTTTAGGGCAATTTTAAGCCCTGTCTCTAAATCTTGATTAGTTTTCCATTGTCAACGACCAGTTCTTCCCAGACAATCAAGCTTGACACTATTCTGTAGCTCTGATAGGTGCAGAGTACTCCACATCTCTGAAAAACTGGTGTGCTTCTTGAAGTTCCTGAGAATAATGGTATGTGTCCAACCTCAGGCAGAGTTAGTTTCTATCATTGCGTCCTTAGCTGTGATGGCCAGAATCAGATCAGAGAACAGGTAACCTAGTGAGAAAATAAATGGTGATACCCAAAGCAGGCTGTGCAAACACAGCTAGGCACATTCCCCCTGGATTTATTTGCCAGGCCCCTATGCTTTCCCTACCTGATTACAGCAGCATTGTGAGCTGGAGTGGAATTTCTATGCTGTGTTGCCAACTATGCAGAGGAGGATTATAAACTTAAGGTATGCTGGAAGAAGTCTAGCTAATATACTTGCAGTCCTCTTTTTTATTTGGGGGAGTGGAAACCAGAAGTTTCATGCTCTGATGGCTATTACATTTCAGAAGAAAAAGAAATCATCATCTGGTTTAACTCACTGGCAGAAAGAACTTTTGAATGCAGCTGGCCCTGGTCTGTGGGTTTTGTTGCTGCTTCTGTTCTTGTTTGCAGTTGAAAATGGTTTTCTTCCTCTGTTTTACAGTGCCAGTTATCTCGAGCAGGAACAGCCTATTCTCTCTGCCTTGCACGCTGCAGTGCTAATCATTCTGGGGTTTAAGTTCTCCCTCTCACTTTTGGCAGGGGCAGGGGTGGGGGATGGGACGTGGAAAAGAGGCTGAATCAGAGCAGCCCAGTTTCTGTCAACTCAGCAGTCTCTCACCCCCTTTCTAAGCCTTTTCTGTTCTATTTGGGGAGCACGGAGTTCCTGCTCTGGAGTCTGGGAGCGGGATAACTTGGCAATGACCCTGCGCTGTCAGAAAACCGTGCTTCCTCTGACTCCCACATTGAGAGATTCTGTGTGAGGCACTGACCTACATTTCTATGTGAAAATGCACATGTTCCTGGCCCCTCATGATTGCACTTCTGCTGGGAGTCTCCCAGGAAGAGAAGGGGTGTTGGAAGTTTGCTGTGTTTTTCTGGCACAGGGGGTGCCCCGGGAGCACCATGTTCAGACAAGCAGATTGCTTCTGGGGACAGGGCAGGGAATGGCAGTGTTTTCTGACTGCTAACACAAGGCAGGATCCAGGGTGTGAAAGGGGCAGATGCATGAGCACCAGCTCTTGGGTGTTGAACAGAAATACATCATCCAGCAGACAGGGTCTTACAAAAAAGTTGTCTTGTTGTTTTCCGTGCTGTGGATGACACTGATAATGACAACAATATGTTTTTCTATTCAGGAAACTTGAGCTTCTTCCTTTTTACCAGCCAAATAAATCAGTGTGCCAAAAGTGTATGTGAGAGTGAGCAGAAGGACAGTGAGAAAAGAAGAAAGGCTGCCATATAAAGTACATAAAGTCCATATGACTGTTTCACTTTTGTCAGTACATCTTGCTTTTACTCTCTACTTTGCTATTTTGTATGCACTTGAGGAGAAAGTCTGAGCCTGGGAGCTGTGCAGTGATTTCTGCTATTGTTAGTACAAAAATAGGAACACTGACTCTGTGCATTAAAAGCACATAATTATATCAGATTTAAATTAATATTCATGCTGCTTTAAAGCTCAGATTCGGCAGCAAGAAAAAGAAGGGATGCAGGAGTGGTAAGAAGTTTCTTTTCAGTTTAATTTGATACAGGTTAGTTGAACCAAGCCACCTATGTCTACTATGTCTCTCATCCACTACAAAATGGAAAATATACAAATTTCTGGGAAAAAGAGTTTGGCTAAAGGTGACAGTAGGCAACAGGCAAGTTGCTCTACTGGTTTTCATTGCTCAGATTTAAACAAGCCTCAGAAGCCTGCTGCTACCACTCAAAGTGACAGGCACATTTAGTTTTCTTTAAAGGAATAATAATCAGCTGTAGAAATTGTAACATAAGGAAGGAAATGTTTTAAAATACAGAACCAAATTTTCATCTGGTGGAAAATTTTTGTACTGCCCAAGTGATGTCACTTCATGATTCTTAGTTTGACTACTCCCTTTTCAGTATGTAAGCACCACTGGTGCCATATCTATTCTTACACATTCCTAAACTGACAATTAAATGAATTCTTATCCATGTGGAAATGTTAGTCATATTGTTTATGGTGACAGTCACCTCTGTTTCGCTCTTTGCACAGGTAGCTGAGTCACCAGATGGCCAGGAGGTGTCCACTGAAACCACCCCAGTGCCACCCTTTTCCTATGCCCTGCAAGGCCTGAGGCATTCCACCAACTACAGCGTCCGTGTGCAGTGCAGCAATGAGATGGGCAGCTCCCCTTTCACTGACAGAGTTTATTTCCAGACCCTGGAGCTCGGTAAGAAACAGCAGACACGAACAGGACTGCAGTTCTGAACCTGAAAAAGAGACAATTATAGATGTCATTAGCTCCTTCCTGATTCTGCAATACAGGAAACATTATGCTGTTAGATTGCTCATCCACTCTGAGGGTCTCCTAGAATCAAACAATAATATGCAGTCAAATGGGGTTAACTACAATGATGCATGGTACAGGAGGTGACCCAGCCATGGGGCTTCTGCATGCTGCTCCCATTAGCTCTGTGAGATCCTTGGGATCTTGAGAGAAATGAAAGGTGCTGGCCTGTCTTCTCCACTTGAAACCACAGAGTGCTGGCTTGTTCTCTCCCCTCACACCCTCTCTTCTCTGGATGATCTCAGGAAAGAGGGTGAAACTGCCATTTTCAGTGTGGATAGTGCCTTATTCTCCTGCACAAGTGATAGTGTTCTGTTCTCTGCTTTCAGCTCCAAACAGCACCCCTCAAAATATCCATGTTATTCAAAGAGATCCTGGTTTGATTTTGGAATGGGAAGGTGTGGCTCCAGATGTCCTGAAAGAAAATGTCCTGGGATACAGACTGGAATGGATTCAGGATAATGTAACTCAGGTAACAGATTGAGAAGTTACTGAGCCATTGAACACAGAATTGCAGAAGGTTGGTACTAAATTTTCTAGGCATTAAGGTCTGTCATCCATACCAGGGGATTAGACTGATGACATTGCATTTGTGTAAATGGATCTATTCTGACTTTAGGGAGTGCCTCAGTATTTGACTTCAAGATATAGGACCATTTCCTCCTTCCTGGCATATTCAGAATTCCTTCTCTTGAATGTTCATCTGCAGACAGGCCAGTTCTCTGCCATTCCTTGTACAAGAGGGACAGCATAGAGAGAATCCACTTTGTGTCTCTCTGCCTCTTTCTAGGACTGCCCAGCTCAGACAGTGCAGGATGTGGGCTTCCTGTCTCCTGTGACTGGGCTTTGGCTTTCCAAATCCTAGCAGCAAAGGTGTATTTAACAAGTGAATGAGTTGTGCTGTAAATCACAGAAAGAAGGCTGTGGATTCTTTAGCTTCATTTACAATACTTAGGGAGTTGAAAGGACCCTGACAGGGTGGAAGGCCTTTCATTTGCTCTTTGGTATGGACCTTTCCCAGGTATCTAACAGCCTTTGAAGTTCACAGCATTTCTTATGGTTTCTAGCTTCCTAATAGGTATTTACCCAGTGCTTATTAATGAAGAGCAAGCCTGTAATAATAGACAGCTAGAGGGAAAAGAGACTTATTTCCTATTTTGTATGACCCATTTCACGCTAGGTCAGCGTCATTGACTTTGACTGATGGTATTTTGAGTTCTCATTGAATTTACTCTGTGTCAGTGGTTGAAGCCAAATATTCATGGGTTTGCTATATGAAGAAGATCCATAAAACTACTGAAAATATGTTTGGCTTCCATCCTAAGTGAAAACTGGTGCTGAAATTCAGAAGCCATTTAGGATTTGGTCAATAAGTTAAAGCAGACAGCCAGACTCTTCCCTTGGATTAAAACCACCAGATGCTTTACAGTAAATCACAAGAAGGAGGTATACCTTTTAATAGCAGAAAACCCCCATATTTCTATAGCAACGTGCATGGGAGGACCTCAGAGGAAGAAATTATTGCATCTCCTATCTCCCTTATGCCTTAGGAAACTACTAGCAATTTTTGGGAACAGAAACCCAAGACAACAGCCCAAATCTCAGGCAAAACTGAGATAAGGACCCTTAAGTCACAATTCCCAGCTCTTGTTATAGCACTAGTGAAGTACATGTTTGGTAGTGTTGTGGTTTGAAGGTGAAGGTTTACAATAGATGCCTTTTAAGACGGTTCACAGTTCGTTGTCATTTGCTCTCAGGGGGAGATGATCGTGCAGGACACAAAAGCCAATCTCACCATGTGGAATCCTCTCAAAGACCTGGTTATCAGGGTGTGTGTGCTGAACTCTGCTGGGTGTGGGCCTTGGAGTGACCTCTTCCTGCTTGAAGCCCAGGAGGTCATGGGTGAGTGTCTGCTATTTTCTCCCTTAGCATTGGGAAAAAAAGTCAGAAATACTGGGACTGCTGTTTTTTCTGAGCCTCTTCCTTTCACTGCTTATTACTTACTGGGACACGTGGCCTTATACAACAGCATACTTCGTCAAGGAGACTAGAAATTCAATAATCTTTAAAGAGCTGGCATGAACAAAACAGCTTCTGGCCTCTCCTGTGTCTTCTTAGAATAGGGTTTTACTGTGCTTAGTGCAGAGCAGAAGGGCAGACACAATTAAAATATGCAAGTGAGGGTTTACACGGATTTACACAAGTAAATGTGACAGAAAACTTCTCTAATACAGGCTGTCTTTTTTGATTTAATTTTATGCCATTCCTCGCTTGTTTTAGTGAAGCCTGATTTAAACCATGGCCACATGGGGGTTCATAATGGTTTTACTGAATGTATTTATAGTAAACCAGTTTAGTTGTCTCCATGGAAAAGCTGAGCCACTGGCAGAAGAGGAAGATGATGGTACCATGCAATCTGAGCTATGTGGAAGGGTTTTTGGGAGCAGAGAACATGCACATGTGGAGTGCAGTCCTAGTGCTGAGGGGTAGTTGGGCTCACCTGGGGTGATTTGCTTGCTCTTTGTGTTTCACAGTGAGTGGGGAAATGGGAAGCAGGCTGTGAAACAGGACAGGATGTTATATGGGGAGATGGGTAGAAGGGAGAGAATGCTCTTGCTTGTGAAGAAAACTGTAACAGAACTAAGAGGAAAATTCCAAATAAAGATATTGATTGGTGGTAAGAGGTCACTGAGGTGTGACCATACAAAAATTCCACAGTCTCCTGAGGTTTTGTTTCCAAGTGCCCATGGCAGGACAAGATATCAGTCTCTAATTTCTGATGCTGACCCACCTGCTGCTGCCCTCTTCCCACTCCACACGTCTCTGAGGAGTCACGCGGACACTGAGCTCTCCTAATCCCTCCACACTGAGGGATGGCAGGGGGACTCTAGGGGGGAGCTCCCCAGCAAGCAGGAGGTGGGGGATATGGGCAAAGCAACCAGTAAAGAACTGTATCCTTACTTGCAGTAGTGCATTTAATGCTGGTTTTAGCAGGCACATTACGCAGGTCCTTTGACAGCCCAGTTCCTGTGACAAAGTCAGCACTGAAGGTCAAGTGTGAGTGAGCACACAGTCACTGTGGGATCAAAGCCCTCAAATTATTTAAAAGAGATTGAAGGGGTGTGAAGCTTCAGAGCTGAACCTACTGAGGTTGGTCACGACTCCATCAATTTTTTCCTCCTACTTTTTGATTGGGTGTTTTCTGTGGCACCCAAACACAGACAAGAGTGTCTGAAAGAACTGGGAGTTCCCTTTGGAAAACAGCCATCACTGGCAAGAAGCTGCAGGGAATGTTTAAGGTTTTCATTTTACAGGGAGCTGGAATGGGGTAATCCTGACAGCACTATATGTTGTTATTTGATTGTTTTTATTTACAAACCACTTCAAAAAAGTGGCATCAGGAGTGGTGCTTGTTTTGGCCAAATGCTGTCTGGAAGCACATATATTTCTTCACAAGCGTAACAGGCTGGAAGTAAAAGTTCACTGTGGAAACACTGACAGGCTTTAAGCAGCAGAGCTGCAGAAAGACTGCAGTTTTGTTTCAGGCCTGGTAGAAAACATAAGTTGCTTCCTTTCCTAAAATAGCAAACTGGCACTGGTTGCTGTGTGTGAGAAATGCCAGGGGTGGTTTCTGACCAGCTCCCAGTGCGGCAATAAGGATGACTAAGCTCATGTAAACTTTAAGTCGAATTTGTCATCACAGCAAAGCTAGTGGGAGCTCCACCCTGCTTATGCAGAGATCTTGTGTGCTATTAACAAAGATTGTTTTAATATTTTCAGAAACTTCCTTGGTAGAAACCTCCTTTTTTCATTGCAGAGCAAGGAACAGAGTGGCTTAATAGCATTTTCCTGTCTGTAATCTTCACTATTGTAGGGAGGAGAAGATGCTTGGATTATGTTCTTTGCACCTTTGAGACAGAAACTTTCTGTGAAATAAAAGAGCTCATTATCAAAGGGCTCCTAAACACTCTTCTAAACTTTTCTAATAATACTGTCTTCTCTCTGCCTTTTGCAGTCTTAAGGCATGGTTGAAAAAGAGGATGCAGGAGATGGGAGAGAGGCAGAGTTTAGAGGGGAGAGGGAACTTGTGGGCTGCAGCCTCCTCTCAAGCTCAGTGACACGAGTGGGGAGCAACAATGTGTGGGGCAGAGGAGGAGAAGCAGTGAATTTCAACATTCATTTCTATTTCTGACACATTTGCTATAAACTGTGGGTTGGGCTCCTAATTCCCAGCAGTTTAGAAACAGGAAGAATAATCTAGTTTAATTTTGTTTTCATCCACACTTTTTTTGGAGGGGCTCCCCAGAAGTTGACTTAAATCCCTGTTCTCTCACCAGAGCACCCAACAGACAGGGAAAAAATAAGCTGAGAGAGGTTTGTTTCACCACAGGGAGAAGCCTTATTGTTAAATATCAGAGAGGACCTTTTATATCAGTGTTGTTAGCTGTTTCTACCCAGATTGTTAGGCAGGAACAGCCCAAGTGATTGGCTTGGGAATTGCAGAGGGGGTTGGAATTACCTCTATTGTATTTGAGAAATACAGCTTCTGTTTCTGATCTCTCCCTCCTCATAATCAGCTTTGAAGGCTGAGTTGAAAATTGCAGCAAGAGGGAGTATCATAAGCCCCAGAGCCTGTAAAGCCTTCTGGGTGGTAAAAGGATATGTGAGTCACTGAAGGAGATAAGATGCTGGAAAATAAGTACTAAGGATCTGATAATTTTCTTCCAGTGGAGAAGTACAAGTCTGCTTCCTTCTTTGTCCACAGTTCTATGTCCTTAAGCTCTACCTGTTTATTAGACTATTATTACTGCTTTAAAATCCTGGATGATAAGGCTCCTCAATGAGGCTGTTAATCAAGGCTCAGAAGCCTCTTGCTTGCCAGGACTCTGCCAGTAAGGGTTGTCTGACGCTTCTTCAGATGCTTCTGTGCAGAGGTCCATCCAAATTCCAGCCCATGAGACTAACAACTCTTTTAAAACTGGTTTATTTATACTGTCATGACTTATAACAGGATTACTTACATCATCAAAGATGATTCTTCCTTACCTTCGGGTAAAGGGCAGTCAGCTGCTGAGGGCGAGCAAATGAGCATGAAGATGAAGGAGGTGCTCAGGGATCTGCTACCTTCCCTTGTTCACTCTTTAACAATTTGGAGATATGAGGGCTATCCTAGATTTTAATAAAGCCATTCAAATTCACATTTAATCTCTAGTAATTGTATTTGGAGAAGAAATCTCTTGGGGAGTTGGATAAATTTATCTTTTTTTGCCAGGCGTACATAATATTCTTTTTATTCAGAAGTGTATTGTTTTATCTTCCTTGCCTGGCAGCTTGCTCAGATTGGCAGCACCTCGATTTCTTCTGCAGACATTTTGTAATCAAAAGTATACATATTCTGGGACCAAATATTATTTCAGTCTTGGAACCTGTAGGCTCACTAACTTGTTTCTTGACTCACAGGGGGACTTTTTAAAATTCACATGTTCTTTGGGGAGAGACACTGAGAAGCTGCAAACAAACAAAACAAACAACATTGTGAAGTTACAGCTAATACCAAGTCCCTCAGGGTGCTTCTCTTTGTGGGAAGGGTTAGAGGAAAATGTAAATATTTTTAACCAGACTGCCACGAGGCAATTGTCCTTCTCTGTTGCCTTTCAAAATGTTGCCTGGCTGACATTCAGGTAGTGCCATGTAACCTGGTCAAGGTTCTGATGTGTGCCTTAAAAAGGACAGGGTGAAACCCGCACACAGAATGCTCACATTCAGCAACCTTTGTGTCCTGAGGCTCCAGTCTGAGGTGTCCCAGATCATGAGCTCATGTAAAATGGTGCAGCACCTGTTATTTCTCAAGGCTCAAACCCAATAGTTCCTGACAACTAGATGCTTCTGCTGTGCCTCTGCTGTGAGAAAGAGATGGTTTTCCTGATGATTGGCTGAGTACCTGTTTATGCCAATTCCAGTACACAAAGATCCACCAGGTCCAGTAGCATGGCTTTCCCACTGAAAAGCAAAAGGAGAAATTGACAGTCTTCTGTTTCCTGACTGGTGTTTTCTCCATCACCTAGGTGGCCAGAGACAGCCTCCTTATGGGACGTCCTGGGTTCCTGTGGCACTGGGCATTCTCACAGCTCTGGTCACAGCTGTTGCCCTGGCTCTTATTCTCCTTCGAAAAAGAAGAAAGGAAACTCGGTTTGGGTAAGGGAGTTTCTCCTTGTGCTGGTTAGAGAGATTTCTGCTTCTCTTCTGTTGTGGTTTCTGACTCAATTATTTTTCAAAAAAGCAATGTGGATGGAGTACTTTTTGGCAGTTTCTTTGGGTAACTGTATTGGTTGTTATTTTGTTGGAATTTTCTGGGGGGAGAGTGGGGGTTGTTGTTACTGGGGTTTTTCCCCCAGTTTTGGGGTGCTTGCCTTTTCTTCAAAATGACAAGCCCAAAAATACAGTAGAAAAAATGTTATGTTAATCTCTAGGCCTTATTAGACTGTAGAATTGTAAACTCTATCAAGGTAATTCCTAGCACTGCTGCTTAAGAGATTCAAAGAGAAAAGATCCACAGATGAAATATCTGTATTCTTATGGGCTGAGCCCTTTATCCCATGCTGGTTTTCAATCTATCAGCTGATTGTAGTTTCCTGACTGCCCAGAACCTTCTGGATGCCCAGTAAAGTTTCCTTTCCATCACCTCTGACTCTTGGCTGTGGTTTGCTCCCTACTGCAAACAAGGTTCCTGTTCTTTCCAGTCTCCCAGACCTCCCTGTCACAGCAGCATCTCTGTTCCTAGACTCCTGCAACCTGCCCCCACCTGCAGCTTCTCCCAGGCACTTGGGAGGAGTGATTCCCCTGTTTTGGAAGGCTGTAGGTGCAAAGCAAAGCAGCATAAGCAGCATAAGCAGCAAAGCAGCATAAACTCATTGTTCCTCCTTTCCAGATCCACCCTCTTTAACAAAACTGTCTGCAGTGTTTATGTGCCAAGGGGCAAGAAATCATCCATCCTGTTCAACACACCCCTTTAGAAGTGAATGGCCCATGTAATCATGGCCCTGTGTGTCTTTTCTGCCTTCTAGACATGCCTTTGGCAGTGTGGTTGGCAGAGGGGATCCTGCAGTCCATTTCAGAGCTGCCAGGTCTTTCAACAGGGAGGGCCCAGAGCTCATTGAAGCAACATGTAAGTAAAATGACCTGAGTGATTGCCTGGGAAGTTGTGTTCATGCATCTACAATGCTCTCTCTGTTTGCACTGAAACTGATCTTTCTTGATCAAAAACATGGGATTAATTTACAATGAGGCTTAGACACTGAATTGCAGAGGTGAAAGGTCAGAATGGCTGTTACCATTTACATAGCCCTTGCTAATTACAGCTACAGTCATTATGTATGTTAATGCAAGACATAAATTCACCACTCCCCTGTCCCAGTTTCACTCTACAAGGACTCCTTCAACTGGAATGTAATCCAGTGGTGAGATAAATATGGCTGAACAATATTAGCAGGACTTTTAAAACTCAGTATGCTGAGCTGTGCTGCAAGCATGAACCAGTCTTGGAAAGCCAGGAATTAGTAACTTATCAAACAGGAGATTGAGTCCCAGGAATGGCCAGATGATCCATTAAGGTGATCCATTTCTGTCTCCTGGTTCAGGAAGGGCATGCCTCTCTGTGGCAGCACTGCATAGCTGGGTTAGGATGATGCTCCAGGCAGTCATTAAAATGGTGCAGCTGCATCATCTTAAATTAAACTGTATGAACCAGAGTCTATCAGTGGCCCTTCAGATTGGGTTTTGTCATTTCAACATTCTTTACATTATTTCTGTATTCCTGTTGTTCTTGGAGTGTTTGAGGGTGGTATTATCACACCCTCTCCCTTTAAGTACTATGAGTACATTTTCTGATGGTTGAAAGTTACTGGCCACTTGTCTGTGGTGAGGCTAGAGGATATGGAAGGGAATTCTGCCTTTTTCAGGTTTTCATGCTTACAGTGTGGGAATCAGATTGGAGATGGACATTAGAACAGATGAATCTTGATGTTGTGATAGAATATTTAAATATCCCTTATTTGATGCTTAATTTGTTTTGCTGTTTGGTTTTTTTTTTTCATTGTTGTTGTTGTTGTTGTTGTTGTTGTTTTTCCAGTGGAGAGTGTAGGGATCAGTGATGAGCTGAAGACAAAACTGAAAGATGTCTTGATCCAGGAACAGCAGTTCACCTTGGGAAGAATGTTGGGCAAGGGTAAGAACCAAAACTGAACAAGGCTTTACATTTAAAATCCCACTTGTGTTGTTTTAACTGTTGAGCAGGGAGAAGCAATTACAAGCAGCCTGTTCTCTCTCCAGCTTGTGGATGGAAATGAAATGGAACTATCCCTTCCGCTGGGATAAAACATTTCAGAGGTTTAGCATAACTAAGAGGATATTGGCTAAGCCATTCCTATAATATGGCTCTACACAATCATGAACTGCAGCCTATGCTTAGCTTTCCAAAGTAGTGTTAACTCACTGGTGTGTGAATTTCTTACTGAGATTTAAACAAAGGAATATTCAGTTAAACTTCACCTTCTCCTTTTTCTTTATAAGACTACTTTTATTGAAGGTTTTTTGACCCTTTCCCAAAGGGAGCTTTCTTCCACTCCATGCCTCCTAGAACAAATGTGTTTCTTTCAGAGCAGGAAGATGACCTTCCTGCAGAAGTGGTCTCAGAGGGCTTAACAATGCTAAGTAACTAAACAGCTGTGTCATCTATTTGTAAGCTCTTGGCCAGTTTCTGAGATCCTACTTCAACCCTTTTGGGCTGCTCCCATGACAGGTAAACTGAAATTGGCTGCAGAGGGGCTCCAGGGCATGGCCTTGATGTGGGGATGCCAGCTGGCAAGATCTGGTCTGTGTTGTCAGCCCCACTGTCACAACCCCAGGTTACAGGTTATAAGATAACATAACTGCATTATCTTGGGCTCTGCTGATTCTACAGCTGGGCAACAGTTCCATAGCATGGAAACAGCACAAAATACCTTTGTTCCTTCCCATTTGCCTGATTTGTGGTCAGATCCACTGCTTGTGGTTTTTGTGAAGTAAGCCCATGCCATCGAGTAGTGAAGGACACTGGTGAAAAGCTAGTGGGAAGATAATATTTCTGGGGTAGGTGTCCTGAGAGCCATATTTTGCTTCCTTCTTTTCAGTGTAGAGTACCTCATACTAATACATTTTGTATGGGATAAGCAGTTACAAAATTAGGGAGAGCAAATCTAGAGCCAGATCTAATGCAAAGAGGCTATGATGCTGTGGTTTAAAGCCTCTTTAGGCTAAATATTTTGAAGAGGTTTTGGTCTGTTGCATTTCCTCTTAACTCCCTTAGAGAAAACACCAGGGCAAAACACTGCTGTCTGTAAATCAACATATCACTCACACGTGAGTACATGCTCTGTGTTTTCTCTGGTCAGCTGTGATTCATAGATGTCACTCTCTGAGTTAAGGCTGACTGTGTCTCAAGTGGCTGGGTCCTGGCACTATCACTCAGCTCTGATGGCTGTCAATACTAAGAGCTTCCTCAGCCAACCCATCCACTTGCTGCTCCAGCAAAGAGCCTCCTCTCTGAACAGCACCTCACTCAGACTCATCCCTCATGATATGACTTCCCAGAAATGTCTGCCCAGCTTAAACTCTGTCTCTGCATCATCTATCTGCTCAGGATTGTTTTTTCCCCTCCTTATTTTCCTTTGCCAACATAGTGAGCTCTGTCTACTGGTAGTGATATCTCTTCTAGACACACGTGCTGAAAGCTGCTGTCTGGAACTGCAGAATGAAAAGTGAAGCATTTCTTATGGGTACTCAGCTTCTTTAGCAGTGACCCCTGAAGTGAACCTGCTGTGAATCATGCTTTCTTCACAAGAAGCTGTTCCCTCACTGCCTGCTCTGGTAATTTTACAGGGGAGTTTGGGTCCGTTCGAGAGGCACTGCTGAAGCTAGATGATGGATCTTTCCAGAAAGTGGCAGTGAAGATGCTGAAAGGTATGTGGGAGCAGGGCTACCCGAATTACTTAAAGAAGAGATCTTGGAAAGATTAAATGTTATCTGTCCTTTTCTCTGCAAATATCCCCTGGTGCACTTTATTTCTCTCTAAGCTTCTCACTCGGCCGCTCTACCCTTGTTGTCTCCCATCCCTTTCATGTCAGTCTTTTTGTAGTGGAAGCTCTTCAGGAAAATACCTATACCACCTTAGTTGCTTCTACAGCACATAGCACATGGTGAGTGCAACCAAAACCACTGCATCATGTAGCTCAGACAGCTCTGCTCTGCCCTAAGAATTCAGCAGTGAAAGAACACTATTCCTGCACGCACATAGCCTGGAATAAACACCAGAGTGTTTGGGCTGAATGCAGTGACAAGCTGACTCATCTCAGTCAGCACATTTGACTGAGCAGTCCAGCTCCCTTCTGATTTGTCATTTGGTGAGTGTACATAACAAGGGCACTAACAGGCAGAAGTCTGTAACAAGAAAAGCAATTAAGAGATAGCTATAAATCAAAGGAAATGTGCATATATGTGTTTATATATGTTAACCTACATTATTTGATTCCTTTTGCCTGTAAGGCAAAAATTAACTGTGGCTGATTGGAAGCAGTCACACTCACTTATCTCTGGAGCTCAGTTTGCTGTCACAGAATAACAGCTTGTACTAAATACACTTCGTACCATTCTAGTGAAAGTTGTATCATTTTACTGAGTTTCAACAATAATCCTAATCAGTTTGCAAGCTTTTGTGTAGTCAGAATGTCTCCCTTCAGGCATCTAACTTAGGAACAATCTGTCAGCCTCCAGAGGCACCTTCCTTTCTTCTTAGACTGTAAAAAGGAAATCTCCTTTTGTCTTCTGAATCATATTGAAATTACTTGCCTAAAGCAGATAATGTGAACGCTCCTCTACAGGTCTGAGTCTGATCTTGCAGCAGGACTGAAGGACCCTTGCTAAATTCAGCAGTAGCAGTGGTGGAAGGAGTCAACTGGGATACTTGTTGATTATAATGATGTATTTCCATAAATCTGGAGTCACAGCAATGAGAAATACTTGGCTCCAAAATTTTGCTGATATATGTCACTGCTGAATTTGGTCCAAGCTGTCCAGTAGTGTGGTTATTTAAGAAATCTTAGCTCTAGCACTTCATAAGACTTAATCATGCTAAGAGACATAAAAGCATTGATCTTTCATGCCATCCTTGTCAGAGATGAATTGGGCCCTGCTGTGCCAGTCAGGGGCTCCGAGCCATCTCCTCAGTCTCAATATTTTCTTTCATTCTTGTGATGTCTCCTCTCCCTGAGATTTGTAGTTTAGGTTCTTTTACCTAATTAATTCTTACATCTTTAACCCCCACACAGTCTGCAGAGCTTCCAAGGAAAGTTTTTACTGAGAAAAGAGCTGCTAACCAGCGGTTCTTTACTCTGCCAAGAACCAATTCACCAGATGTCTGTAAGATGTGCTTACTGCTGCCCATCCCAGGAGACAGTGTCAGGCTCTGCTTTGTTGTAAAATGGCTTATCTAGCTATAGGTCTGAGCAGATGTGCTGTGCCACAAAGAACAAGCTTTTGACAATCACTATTTGTGAAGTCCCTTGAAGCCACCTACAAAGAAAGAAAACTTACAGTCACTTTTTTCAGCGGACATCTTCACCTCGACTGACATTGAGGAGTTCCTGCGAGAGGCTGCCTGTATGAAGGAGTTTGATCACCCTCATGTCACCAAACTGATCGGTAAGAGAGCGCTGCTGGTGCCACAGAGCACCTCCTGGTCCTGCATTACCCCACACAGCCTCACTCTGCCCAGCAGTGCTGGCACAGCCTGCTCTGTGCTGCCCAGAGTCCTGCGTAGGTCAGCGCTGCTCCTTCCCAGGCCCCAGGGAGCCGGAGTGTGTGTAATGCTCCCCACACCTGCCCTCACACATCAGGAACAGCCATCTCCTGTTCAAGCTGTTTCTTTGGTTCTTGCAAATGCATCGGGGAGACTTTGGCTGGCTGAGACGTGTCTAAACTGCTGTGAAATGTGAACAGGTGGGCAGGTAGACTATAAATAGGAGGAACATTGCGCCTTTCCAAAATACTGAGTAAGAAGCAAGACATTTGTGGGTGGACACTTTGGAATGCAGGTATTTTCTAGAATGTGAAGATTGCTCTGCAGAGCCTGGGGTTGGGGCTGTCTGGTCTGGAGTTGTCCTGGAAACATTTATAGTTGGTCCTGCAAGAAGAGCTGAGAGTCACTAGACTCTTAGTACAGCCTCTGAAGTCAACAGGGTTAGAGGCATCTTAACACCACCTGACATAAAATCTTAGAAGCAAGGCATCTGCCCACCAAAACTGCACATTTTCCTCCTGTAAGATCTGTAAGAGAAAGGCATCCCGGCCTCTACGATTCCTTCTGGGAATAATCTGTTTGCTAACACCCCTTTGCTCTGTGTGTCCTCACCAGGAGTCAGTCTCCGAAGCCGTCCCAAGGGCCGTCTCCCAATTCCCATGGTGATCCTGCCCTTCATGAAGCATGGAGACCTCCATGCTTTTCTGCTCATGTCACGGATTGGGGAGAACCCATTTGTAAGTCTGTCTTACTGCAGAATTCCTTCTGGGTGGGTAGGGATTTTCAGAGAATGTATTTGGGGCAGCTCAGGATTGGTCTCCCCAGGGCACTGGCAAGTTATTGGATTTTAATACCAGAGGAAGTTGTGAGAAATGATCTTAAAGTATTTTGTTCCATGCATGTTGAGGAACAGTTCCTCCATTCCATCCTGTCCCCTCCCTGTATTCCCCATGCTTGCTCTGTAAATTGGCAGCAAACCTTGCAGTTTTGTCATATGTGCTTGAAAGCCTCCAGGAACAGAAGCTAAACTGTTATTTCTTACAGAACTTGCCTGTTCAGACACTCCTCAAGTTCATGATTGACATTGCTAGCGGGATGGAGTATTTGAGCTCAAAAAATTTCATACACAGGGACCTTGCAGCTCGGAACTGCATGTAAGTGATTCATGGGTTTTTAGAGAAAAGAAAGACCAGAGTGGGTGAGGGAGGATGAAAAGGATGAAAAACCTTTTGCCTGACAGAAATGTGACGAGTGCTGATCTTTTGCATTTAAGTGACAATAGACATAGGAGAGTCATGGTCACTATGGTGGAGTGTGTGGTGATGCTGCTGGGAGCAGGGAGCAGCTCCTAAAGTCCCACTGATCTTTCAAACAGACCCTCTTTATAAGGAACTTTTCCATCATTGGTCTGCACACAGAGTTTCATAGAGTTGATTACAATATGTGTTTGTAATTAGCCGCTCCAGTGGCTATGTGTCAGCATAGGCTATTTGTTCCACCATCTAAAGTAACAAACAGGAGGGAATGGGTTTGGCTGCATTAGGAGAAAATAGCTTTCATTGTATCATGAAGTCTGTATTTCTGGTGTCTATTTTGAGGACTTGGTTATCACAATATAAGAATTGTAGTTTCCTTGAAAGCTTGTGGAGAATGCCTCTAAAAATAATTGCATGGTGAACACACCATATGATACCACTTCACTGTTCTTGACACCAAACTACCTTGACTGCTTTGAAGGAAAGTCCTTTGTTTATCCTTTCCACTCTGTTTCTTCCCTGAGAATGGAGTAAGGAACAACTCACTGTGATAACAGAACTCTGCCTCTGAACAAAACCACAACAACCAATAAAATCCACAATGAGACACAGATTTCCAAAGGCATTTCAATGTCCAGATTTACAGACAAAGAGCCTGATAGTTATGATGAAAAATGATGGGTTAGCCTGCTTTGACATTTCTGAGAAACCCATACTGATTTTCTATTTTTGTGGACATCCTCCAGAGGAAGCTGAATGCCTGTTTCAGCACATCTTCTGGGGAAAGCAGCGGGTTCTTTATGAAGCCCGGGAGCATGAAGTGTTTCTGGGCTTCACTTGGACTATCTGCCAACACGTATAGGTTTAAGTGGGTGACAGAGCAATTCAGACCATTAACTGGCCTGGAGAGGAGATGATGCAGATCTAGCAGTTCAAGCAGTTTTAATAGGCAGTCCAGGCAATCACCCAATGATTTTTTTGATTGCCAGTATGGGGTACACGCCTTGGTGATAGCAATGAACATTGCAGATGTCCTCTGATCATCTTGGAAAGAACAGAAAATATCTGAACTTTTTGTAAGAGACTAGACCATCAAAGCCCAGCCACTTCATTACTTCCTTAGTCATAAAATTGGTTCCCTGTTAGTCTGAAGGAACTAGTTTGAGAGCACTAAGCTATTTCACATTGGTCACCAAGTAGATTAAATCATTCTCCTTTTGTGTAATACTTGGTGAGCCATATACCTCAGTTCTCTGAATTTTTTTTTTTCTCCTGAGGTAGCCAGTTAATGCTTTCCTTTCCTCAACTGTGAAAACTTTCCCATAGGTTGGATGAGAACATGAACGTGAGTGTTGCAGACTTTGGACTTTCTAAGAAAATCTACAGTGGAGACTACTACCGCCAGGGTTGTGCCTCCAAGCTGCCAGTGAAGTGGCTTGCTCTGGAAAGTCTGGCAGATAATCTGTACACAACACACAGCGATGTGGTGAGGTTTGCTCTGGTGCCTTGCGGACCACTTGTATTCCTGCTGAAGTGAAGGAATCCTGCTGAGGGTGGGAAAAGGCCCTGGTGATAGGAAAGGGAGTTCACCTTGTGTTTGGGGGATGATGGTACCTCTGCCTTGGGTGCTGTCAGAACTGAAGGCTGAAAATATGTGAGAGTGGTTAAGAAGTGGCAGAAGACATCAACCCTTTTCTTCTTGTTGTCCTTTTGTCCTTTACTTTTCAGTTTTTATCCCCATCCTCTTCATCTTTCTGCTCCTCCTCTTCCATTTCCTCTCTTTTTATGCAGTTTCTTCTCTCTTACTCTTTTTCCTTTCTGTTCTGCCTGGTTTGAAGGTGACATTTGAAATGCACGTAACCCACACACTTACATGCAAGTGCAGCAAAGGCACTGGTGGAACTCCATAGATCTGAATACATCAGTGTTTAGACACTCTCCATAACTTTCCCCTGGGGTGCAAGGCTAAACCCTTCATCTGAAATTGTTACTTACTTTCCTCTGGGGATTTTTTTTTCTGGTACCATCTTCCCTCCTCCTTGCTGCCTTTTGATCTAATTTCACAATAGTTTTGTCCTTCAGTCCTGTGGACTTGCCTTTCCAGTTATCCCTGTCACGATGTCCTTGAAGAGATAACCAAGAGTTATCTTGCTGCTGTGTTGCCCAGCCATTGCTGCATCCACTGTAGGCAGTCTTTAGTGACTGGTGATCACTAGTTCAGCCAGTTTACAACAGACATTGGTCAGGGGTTTGCTTATGAAATTTTTTTTTTGCACCTTACAAAACTTGTAGTTTAGTTAAAAAGTACAAGTACGGCTGGGCAGTGTAGAGCAGAAATGAATGCAAGCCATAAGTGGTTTGTTCCTTGCCCTGCTTATTGGACAAACTCTGCTTTCACTTGTGCCTGTACATTACTAGAAACTCAGAATCTGGTTAAATGTATTAAGAAACTGATTTGTGAGCCCCAACCCAAAATCTTCTTCTAGCTGGGAACCAGAAAACTAGAACCAGATACCACATACCTTAAGGAACATAAGTAGGAAAGGTCTGCAGGTGGAAGTCAGGAGTAGCTCCCATTCTTCCCTGCACCACTGCAGGATGAGTCTGGGCAGGGCCTTCAGCTGTCTCCTAAGATGATGCTCAGCATCAGCAGCATCTGGTGGTCATTTCTGTTTTCTAGCTAGAGTTTGGGTAGTCCTTGCATCACTGCTGCTCAGATGACCTTACCCAGCACAGTCTGGAAGCTGAAACCAAGCCCAGCAAGCAGGGAACGGTCTGTTCACTTGTTCTGTGTGCTGTTCTCTTTCAGTGGGCCTTTGGGGTGACCATGTGGGAGATTGTGACCCGAGGGCAAACCCCTTATGCTGGCATTGAGAATGCAGAAATCTACAACTACCTCATCAGTGGGAACAGGCTGAAGCAGCCCCCGGAGTGCCTGGAAGATGTGTGAGTATTTCCTCACCCTGCTGACATGAGCTTTTGAGAAATTTGGCTCGCTGGAAGGAAACAGAGGCAGCTGGCTGGGATGCTGATCTGAATGTCTCCACTTTCCAGTACACAGAGCTATTCACTAGAAAGTCTCTGGGTCAGCTACTAGATATTCTTTGCTGGCAGAGCTCCCATGAACCTGTGGTAACTACACAAGCAGCTAACTTGGCTCAGTGGTTTCAACAGTGTCAACATTAGCAGTTCCTGACTTTGTGGAAACTGTGTTTCCAGAATCACTGAACCCTGCCTTCTCAGGCCAGCATCTGAGTAAAGGGATGAGTTCCATAGCACACCCTGAAGGCTGAATAGAGAGGCAGTCTAGCAAGACTACAAGGAAACAAGGATTGAAGACAGTGGCCTGCATGTGTCTTTCAAAGTTTGGCCCGGTTTTCGAAATTTCATCTGCTACTCTCAGAAATAGCAGGCTGAAAGAGAAGAGAGCAGATGGGACAAACTAAAGTTGTGTAGATCAGTGGCCCACCTTAAATTACATCTAGGAACAAATCCAGGACAATCTTGAAGATTCTGGTTGCAGACATTTTCAGACTTACAGGAGGGACCTAGAGAGTCCACAGGGTAGCAGGCAGCCACATGCTGCAGTCTGTGCTCCTGCCTAATCTTGCTGCCAAGGGATCACTCTTGGCCAGCAGGTCACAGGAAATGTTTGCTCAGGAACCCTTCTTCCATGGGTGGTGGTTGGAGATTCCTGGTCTCCTGGCATGGGGGTGGGATCCTCCAGGGAGTGTCATCTTCACTTATCCTGGGGTAAAAGCTTGCCTTGCTTGGACAAGGTGAAATCATTTCACTGAGGACCCAAGCAAGGCTCTGTTGTGCCCAAAGCAAGATAGCACTGTGAGCACTGATTTTAGTTGTGTAAGACCCCTTTCCTCCCTCTTCCCTCCTGCTCTGATGGTGGGTTATTTCATGTAGTTGCTTTCTTCTTTTGCTTTTTTTCTACATAGAGAACAGATCTACAGATCTGTACTCATGTTACTAAAGCTGAACGCTTTTATCTTCTCAGCTATTCATTTTAACTTTTACTGAGTGTAGATGAAAACATTGTTATATCACTGCTTAAATTAATTACACGTCTGCATCTTGACTGCTCTGAGTATCTTTGGTTCCAACTTGTGGAGCTTATGGCTGTAGGATGTTAGAGATACAGGAAGTACAGAAGAGACTCAAAAGCCTACTAGATAGGCACTGGAGAAAAATCCATCAAAAACTCCTGAAAAGGTACAAACATTGTTTTGTGAGTTCCTTGAGTTACAGTTTATTGAGACCTGAGAGAATATTCCAGAAAGATCACACTACATGCCCATCCTCAGCTTATATGCTTTCCCCAAGTGTTGCTACTGGACTCTGTCAGGCGTAGGGTACTGGGGCAAATGGACTTTTGGGCTGATCCAATACAGCCAGTATTTTTCTACCTTTCTTTCAAATGGATTATGCTGATTGACAGCAAAGGTAAAAGAAAGTATTTAACTTGGTAGCACAGAATTGGAAGTTTCTGTTTTATCTGCAGCATTTACAATTATTTCTATTGGTTGTGAGGGATGTAAATCAGGATTAAGACAACTGAACCATAGAAGCTTTCTGTAAAAGTAGTGTGAGATCAAAAACAGTCTTGTAAATCTGATCACAAGGAATACAAAAAGTAAAATAAAACCCCTCACAGAATTCTTTATTTCCCAGTGAAGGCCATATCAGATTTTTTTCCATTTACAAGTTCAGCTGAGGTTCATTTGTATGCAGTGTTTTTCAGTGCCAGCACTGTGCTTTGTTCTTGTTCCCTGCAAAACTGGCAACAATAACAGCATAGGAATGCAGCTGCCAGTCTTGTGGGTGATGCTCAAAGAGGAGCGGGACAATGGCTCTGGCAGTGCTGGCGAGGCCTGGCCTGGCCGGCGGGAGGGCGGCCAGCGCAGACACCGAGCTGCGAGCGCGGCCGCAGCCAGAGAGCTGCTCTGCTCCTCCTGCCCCCCCAGGCAGGGCAGCAGAGGCAGCGATTGTCTCCTCATGCTGGCCTGGGGCTGAGGGAGCTGGGATTTGACCGTAGGAGCAAGGCTGCAGGGTGGGACCTGGGCCTGGTAATGGCCCTGAACATGTCTTCTGCACCAAGCTGGTACCTCTGTAGCTGAAAGGCCATTTCAGTATCCCTCTTCCAGCACTGAAACTGTTGTCCATTCTTTAACAGCCCTCTAAACAAGCCCAGTGTGCCTTTTTCCAGTCCTGTTGACAACCTGTCAGGCAGCAGCAGCAGCACACTTCCATTACTCTGGGAGCGTGGAGTTAACATGGTGTGAAAGAAAGAATACTCTGGAAATAACATGTACCTCCCACAATTTGATCTTTGTTTTCTGCCTGTGATTTATCTGCTCTTGAACTAGAATTTGGAGGGACAGCTTCAGCTGTGGCAGAGGTTGTGACGGTGCTTTTTGTGAATAAATTCAAAAGCTATTACTAGGAGATGTCACACTCACAGTCCCATTCTAGCTCCCTAGAGACAGTGGAACAAGGGCTTTACCAAGAAATTCAGCATACTTTGACAGGGCTTTTGGGGTTTTGATACTGTCTAAATAGTGGTTTTGACCAAAGGGAGAATGCCCTTGGAAATGGGAAGAAACAAGAAATTAGACCCATAATGGCCATCCATGCTGTGTGACCTGTGCAAGGCCAAAGCTGACAGATTTTGGAGGAAGTGTCTGTGTTTTTTAAACTTTACTGCCCAGAGCCCCTGTTCAGAGGCAGAGGGCATGGCTGCTCCCCTTCTCAGTGCTCTCACCTCCCTCTGTTTTGCAGCTATGATCTCATGTGCAGATGTTGGCATCCCGAGCCCAAGCTACGCCCCAGCTTTGGAGTGCTCCGGTCCCAGCTGGAAATGATTCGCGGGAGGATGTCCACGCTCTCTTCCAGTCAAGATCCTCTCTATGTCAACATTGGGAAGGACAAAGAGGTGTCTGCAAGTGACCCTGCCCTGCACGCCTCCTTTGGAAATATGGATGCTGAGGAGACTGTTGCTGGGGCAGCTGCTGCTGTCACAAGTGACTATCGCTACATCATGAGCCCCTTGTGCCTTGGAGATGATGCTGAGGGTGAAAGGCACCCAGATGGACAAGAAGGGGAGGACAAAAGCCTTCTGTATGAGGTAGAGACAGAAGGAGAGAAAAGTTGCTAGCCTGTACATAGCAGTGGCACTCTGCTTCCCTGGGACTGGATGTGTGCAGCATGGTGCTGTGTCTCCTGGGGCTCTGATGCCGGATCTGGAACGGCTTTGAACAGCACTGGACAGGGCTCTTGGGCAGCTTTTGTAGCTTTCACCACCTGTGTGGGCTGCAGTGGCAAATAGCTTGGAAAAACTGCAACCCCAACAACCCCTTGGATTTGCGGGGGAGGCAGTAGGGTTACAGGTTGACCACATCCTGCTGAAAGGAGTTCAAAGCTAAGGTGCCAGTCAGAGTCTGTGCTCTGCTTCTTCACACTGAATGCTGGAGCAGAGCTGAATACACCTTCTGTTCAGTCAGTGCTTGCTCTTGTGTAGATGTTGTCTTCAATCCTGGCTGCGTGACTTTGGGACTGGTACCTCTGAAAACACTAGTGGGTATTTATATTGTCATTCAGGACAAGAGGGCAAAATTACCCTCGTGTTCACTCAGCAGTACTGCCTAGACTTGTTGCCTACCTCAGTGGTTCTCAGACTGATCAATGGATCTGCTCCTACCCAGCACTGAATTTGAACATCTGGCTCATTTCATGCAGTGACATTTGCTGCTTCCTCAGTCCAGGGCTCTTTTAAGAGTTTCAGACTCTTTTGGTGAGCAAGGAAATTAGAAAGAAAAAAAAAGAAAATCCAGCATTCCTCTTCTCCCCATGTATCTTCTTTATGTCTTTCTTTTTCTTCTGTTTGATGTCAGTTCAGGCCTGACTAGACTTGCAGCTGACATTAAAATGCAAAGGGAGGGAGAGCAGCTGGCTTGTGTGAGGAGAATCCAACTTCAAAGGAACGGATAGGAAGCAGTGTAGAGAGGACTTAGCAGCAGTATGGGGAAACAGTGCTAATTAGTGCTAAGTGCTGCCCTCCAGGAGAGGAAGAAGACTGAGCTACAGAATGACAGACTTGCTCAGTTTCAGCAGGAGTGGGATTCAGCGTTTGCTTCAAAGTTGGATTCTTTCAGTCATTCTCTTTATTAGTCCTGTCTTCTTCAAATAACCAAGTACTGTAGCTGCTATAGTGACATGTGAAATCAGTTTCAGGAAGATGTGTGTCTTGGGGGGAGGGATCAACTGGAAGATCTCTTTCTGAAGAGGGAAGCCTCGTGATGAAAAAGCTTGAGAACCACTGGCCTTCCTATTTAGGAGGTTTTTTTGGCATGCTGTAAAAGTCACATAAAACACGGAGTGGTATCACTGCAGCCTTCCAGACAGGGCAAAATTAATGGTTTTGCTCTTTGAGTTTTGTTTTGTTTTCCAATCAGCATGTCTGACTCACTGTAACTGCAAGTGCTTGTATGGTTTTTAATAATTTAATATTTTACTGTAAATCAGCATTTGTTTTGTGCAGTGGTTCCCAGCAAGGAAGTGCAGTTACATCTTACTCTACTTATCCTAAATATTTGCTATATCTTAATTTCTTTTATTTTCACTGCACGGAAAACTTGGCAGTATTACTTAGGATTCCACATTGCACTTCCTCAAACTAATACCACAAATGTCAGCATTAACTGAGTTGGCAAAGGTGGGACCAGAAAATCAAATGAGATTGCAGACTTGGTATCAGAACACTCCACCCTTCGATACCCAGTATTTGCTAAGGTTGGGGTCTAAATACAAAATTCAGGTCAAGTCTCAGCCCTTAGTAAGAACTCTTCCTAGGGAAGGGGAATTTCAGCCTGGGACTTGAGTATGGGTCCTTTCTGTTAAGTTTCTTACTGAACAGAGATGTCCTACAGGTGTCTCCAGAAGTTCAGTATGGTTTCTCAGTCACAGATACAAATTCTACCATCTTACTCCCCAGGTGGTACAGGGTTTTCTTTTCACTTTGCTGGAATGCTGTAAACGCCGGTGAGAAGGTAACACCTAACAAAGGGTAACAACACCCTGTGCAGTGCACTTTTGCAGTGAGGGCAGAAGGCTTTGCTCCCTGCAGCTGCCTAGGAAGTGCAGATGTACATATAGACTCTAACTCTGGGAAGCATGTCTTTAGTTTTTATGCATTTTTTAATAAAACCTGTACTGTGTTTGAGTCCCAGCCTCTTAACTGTGGCAGAACATGGAATGATGCTCACTAACTGTGTGGGGTCATAATCGGCCCCTGCTGAAAGTCGTCTTTCTTCCTTCACCAAGCACGACTGAGCTACTTCTTGGGGGCAGAAAATGTGTTTGGCCTACCTAGGTCAGTTACTCTGCATTGCTCCAGCCTCAAGATTGTGAAGGCCCAGGTGTGATGTGCAGGGGCCAATGGTTCCTCAGAGAGAGGCTCTGCAGCCACTTACTGGCACGTGATGCTTCCTGCCCAGGAGTGCAAGACCTCTGCGCCAGGTCCTCCCTAAAAACTGTCGCTTGCGCCCATCCAACTACTGGCTGTGCTCTCCGTGAAAAAGGGGGGTGGAGGAGGTGGGTAAAATTCAGCTCCTGACTCAAATGTTCCAAGCACAACATAAAAGAGCCCCTGCATTTCCAACTTGCAGAGAAGAAAAGGCGTACCTCACGCTTTTATTCTTCACAAGCAAACAGCACGCTGCACGCCCTCTGCCTGCAGCTCACACAGAGAGGAAGAGTGATGGGAAGCAGCATAAGTGCTCACCCCCCATCTGCAATGCAGGAAAAATGACTTCCAAAGCATGAAGCAGCTGATTTAATAAATATTTTAAGGTTCCAGTGCCCAGTGATGTCCCTTAGATCTGGTTCAAATGATGATTTAATCCTTTTGCATAAAAGCCTGGTCAGACCAGGTACAAATGAGGCTGTGTTGTGGGTGGGAGAGACAACACTAGAAGAAGAACAAGTGAAAAAAGAGGGAGGGAAGGAGATTTTAAAATAGGGACAGATGGGATGAGCTATCAAGAGGTAGTCAGAAAGCAGAAATGTGAAATGTTTTATATGACATACCAGAACAGAGATGGCATTGCCTCAGCTGGGACCAAGCAGGTGTCTGAGGTGGGGCTGGCTGTGTGTTTTGGTAAAGGATGAGGTGCTCTCTCTGGTCCAGCGCAGGTGCCCTGCAGTGTTTTGCTCTCATATCACAAAGAGGCTGTACAGAGCTGGCCTGGCCCTGCGTCTGCTTGGAGACTGTGATCCTGAGCCCGGTAAGCTCCAGCCTAACAGCTCTGATTTTGGCACCACCCTGGCACACTGCTTTCCTAATGAAACAAAATGTTTCTCCCACAGTCACCCTTTTTTCCCACCATCCCAGTACAACAGTGCAGACTCCCATCTTCACAAGCAGCAGCCCTTGCCCGGTCTGCTGGGGCAGTGGGATGTCCAATATATGCACATTTATGCTGAAGCAACTTGTGTCCCATATGGGTAAGCCTGACCACACTTCTTCGTCCACACCTCCCCGAGGATGAGACAGGGTCTCCTTTTTAACTGAGGCTCAAGCCACACGAGGCAGTTGCCAGCTAAGTTGTGAGGCAATGTGGCCCCACAGCACCAAGCAAGGGCACAGCAGAAGCTCACAGCACCGCTGGCGTTGTGCAGGAGCAGTCAGTGCAGGAGGAGAATGCCCCTGGCCCGTCTGCTCCACTGCCAGGGCTCACTGATGAGCCTCAGACTGGGCTGTGCTGGCAGCTCAGCCTGCAGATACTGGCGATGCTCCAGCCTGATCCAGTACCTGGTCAGTGTGGGGAATGGTGTGTTCTGGGCTGACAGCTCAGCAGATGCTTGCAGCGAGTGCATGGATATAACCTGGAGCTACTGCACAGCTACCCTGAAACCAGCCACCTTCCTTCTTGGCCTGTGTTAGGAGGGAAGTGTTGAAGTCTTGACTGTGTAAAAACACTCTCTAGGTGTGAAATACAATTAATTTAGAGTAAAAATCTGAGTCTCGCTGACAGTGAAGGGAACAGTATTTGCACATAGATATTTTCCTGATTTGCATCCTATATATTGCTGGCAGTATTCATCCTCCTCTGATGCTCAACAATCACCAGCTTTTGCAAATCCTCATATTTTTTACCAGGGATTTCTGTGAGGAACCCTCATAGGCAGTCCTAATTTCATACTGATTTGTAATTTCACACCTGCTATGCTCCCTTAAAATAACAAGTTGTTCTACAAACACTGGATTCCTGTGGATTTGGATCCAATGGGTGATTGCAACCTCTGGGTGAAGATTGCCCCTAGTTAAGGTTCTTGCAAGAGTGGAGTCTCTGGTATCCAGTACTCACTGAATTTCCATCTGCATTGAAGGTACTGATGTGGAAGTAATAAGGTCTGCCACACGCAGACTTTTTTCAGAAAACTTGTAGGAACTTAATTATCCTTCAGACCTCAATCTTGCCATTGCATTTGGCTGAAATAAAGCAGTGGATTCAAAAGCTGTTAGGGCCAACACGTGCAGCTGGTGATCAGAGAGTCTTGTTACCATGGGAAACAGAGCTAGAAATCAATTACTTCATCCAAGAACAGAAAAGACCAATGGACAGGAGTTTTGATTGCATTTTCTGTCATATAAAGGGAATTGAGTGTCAGTATGAATCAGACCTCAGTCACTGCACTGAGGTCTAGCAACAACAAAGATGATTGACTCCTCACTTCCTAATTACTCCATGGATCCTCCAGCTTGAGGCATGCCAAGCCAAGTCACTCCCAACTGCAGTCAGGTGAAATGGAACATCTTTTGGTTATATTTGACAGTAGGACTGAAATTAGGGAACAGGTATTTCAGCAGCACAGAAAGTATCTAAACAGCTTTTGTTTCCTCCAGTTTCTTTTCACTGGCTTGTAATGGAACTGAAAGAAATGTGAGACCCCAGGAAACAGATGGCACTTGTTGATTTAAGCTTTGCTCAGTTCAGTATAGATTTTATGGGACTGGACTAGTTTCCAGAAGAGTCTTTATAGGAGCTGGCTCTTGCCAGCATGTGGTGTAAGGAAACACAAATTCGTGACAAGAACAGAGGGTCTGCATGAATAAATGATCCAGCAGGAGTACAGGAGATTGCAGCACATGCTGATAAACACACCATGCCAGTAAAGGTAACAGAAAGGGGGAGCTGACAGAAATGGCAGGTCACTGGAGAGAAACAGAATGAACATTGCAACATGGCAGTTACTGCAGCAAATTCAGAAGGTCTCTGCTTTCTTAGTTAATATATAAGACAATGATCCTGGCTGCGACCCTGTCATTACCTGAGCTGCGTGGGAGATTGCTGCTGCCTCTCTACTTCTGTTCTGCCAATGAATGCCTCTGCGACAGCGACTTTTGCTTATGTGACATGGTGCTAGCCAGAGCAGAGAGCCCTTTGGTCACTCACTGCTGCCCCTCACTGTTCCTTCTTATTAAATTACCTTTAAAGAAGCTAAAAGCCCCCAAGGTTCACATTGCTAGATGATGTTAAGCAGCATGCCTCCCCAACATCAGGCAAGGTTCAGAGCTAATTAATACATTTCCTGGTGTTATTTGTCTACAAAATCCCTCTTCTTACATAAAGATACACAAAGAGATAGACAAGCAGAGATACTGTGCAGGTATGTGGTGGGGCATATGAGGAGCAGCCTTTGGTGACCCTGAACCTTGTACCTGAGCTGCAGGGTGTAAGGGCAAAAGAAGATGCAAACTTGGGGCTTACGCAGGGGACCCAAACTGCATTCCAGAAAGAAGCAGACATTTAGCTGTTGCCAGAACCCCTGCAAAGTAAAAAAAACCTGTGTCAAATCTGAACTTCAAGGCTTAGTATGTCATCAGAGAGTGGGGGCAGTTTAAGACCCTCTCCCCAGTGCTTGTTTGCTCCCTCTCTGCTGTAAGTGGGGCTAGCAGTGCTGGTGCTGCTGAGGGTAGTGAAGATAGAGCTGATGATGCACAGAAGAGGATGAGGCACAGGCACATGTTTCTACCAGCACTGCTGAGGGGGTGGAAATCTTTGGCAGAGCAAACAGCCGGTGACTTCTCACACTCCCTCCCCCCTGTCTGATTCACTCTGGCTTGTCTGCCAACACTCCCAATTACGCCAATGCACTTCCATTGAAGCTGATATGCTGGGCTGCACCTGAGGCAATGATCAGGCTCACTATGTGAAATCTTTCCTATATTTTCTCCCTATTGATGAAGTCTCTCTGGGTCACCACTGAAATTGGTCAGGGCTGCTGCCCTGCTGGTCAGTGGATTTTTCTGCAGGCATCATCATCAGGCAAGGATCCAAATGAGAGGGGCTGAACCTATTCATTTATGGCAGAAATTAGCATGGCTCAGTATTTCTCTGTTTCCTTTCTTAATATACTCCACGAAATATTGCCAGTCTGCTGAGCTCTGTCAAGCTGTAGGGTAGGGAGCTGCAGTGCTGGAACTAGAGACACAGTTGGCCCATAGGGAGTTTTTTGGGGGATTTATACTCACACACTTGACCATTGCAGCCTCAGTGGAGCAGACCTCATCCCAGAGGCCTCCTGCACTGCAGCTCTGAACCACTCATTGCTGATAGTGTGTAAATCTATGAGAAAGGCACTGAGATCATCAGAGCTTGATTTCTAGCATAAAAATAGCACAACTGAGGGAAGGAGGTGGTATGTAACCTGGAAATGCACCCAGTGTGCCTATATACTGTGCCCTGACCTTTCCTGGGTGAAGATGATCCGCTGGGATGACGTTGGTTTTCTTCCTTGAGCCTGTTCAGCTGCTGAAGCGCTATGTAGCACTGCTGAGCCCTGATGCTGATCCCACAGCAGGGGCACTGCGCAGCAGCTCACGGAAGTCCAGGGGATGATGCCGTCACAAGGCTGGCACAAATTCAACATCGTGCTTTACAGCTTGCCTGTTTATCAGGAATCTGTGAATGTAGAAAATATGCACTTTCCTTTGTTCCAGGAAGGCTCTAAAATTTAATGAGAAAAAAATTAATGGATTTATTTTCTCAGTAAACAGCTCACAGAGCATCACTGACACTGAATTTGGCAAATAAAGAAAAAGCTATTCTGAGCACATTACACTTAACATTAGTGCAAATGGGAATTAAATCTTAAAGAAGACAAGGCTTTCTGTTGTCTTGCTATGCAATAATAGGATGAGGTGTATCTGTCTCTCCCACAAGTCTTTTCCTGGATCTGCTAGCACAGATGGAAGCAAGGCACTGCCTTGTTTTCACCAGGTGTGGTAAGGGGCACAACATGCCTTTCCCTCGGTACAGATGAACCCACAGACAACGGCTTCTGTTACCACAGTTTCTTTCCACTTGAGCTTTTGCTTACAGGGAGGATGCTGGAAACAGGGGCAGGCCTTGGTGGTGAGATCTCTCATGCTCAGAAAAGCCCAGGGCAGCCTGAAGTGAGTACTCCTGAGGAAGTTTGGGGATTGATTCAGTTTGGCACCCCCAGGGCCAGCTGCTGAGAACTGGCCAGCAAGCCAGTGTTGTCTGCTCCAGAGAGAGCCAGGACAGCTCAGAGAGGGCAGAGGTGGGGTAATGTGTTTTGTAGTCTCTAGCATGACATTTGTGTCTCAGAAATGCCATTCTTCTTTCCTACAGAGTGAATTGGAGCTGCTCTTGGGACTCGTATAACAGCAGACTTTGCCTGATTTTTAAAATCTCTCACATTCATTGTTTACAATCTAAGAAAAATGCCCATAAAGGCAGATGAACATAGGCCTTTCAGAATGCTGAAGTAATTTAATGATCTGCAGGGCTATAGTGGAAACCTTTCCCAGCAGGATCTGTTTCCCCTGCAGCTCTGCCTGCTGCCTGCTCAGCCATGAAATCCTATTTTGCATCTTGTCAAATGCAATTTCAATACCTCCCTATGGCCACACTCTCCTTCCTGTTCCTGCCCCAACTCATACTGAGAACAGCCATCCTGCCTGGCTTGGGGCAGCCCCAGCACCACCAACAGCCCCTGATCCCTGCTAGCACTTACACTCACAAGGATGCTGTGTGTGACCAGCCGAATCCCTCCTCTTGCTGACCAACTCAGGATCTTTGCCACCATGCCACTGAACTGTTCTAAGGGTCCTTGGCAGCAGGCACATTTCTTGAGATGACCTCAGTGATTTACTGCTTAATGACCTTGCTGGTGAACAGTGGAGGGTAATCCTTCTTGTGTTTCTGAATGGTTTTTTATCGTGATTCAGCTGTCAAAGAGTACCAGATTGCTGAGAGAGAGAAAATTCTATATTCTGGCTCCATGTGGTCTAAGATTTTCCTGGCCAGACTGTACCTCTGCTCAGTTATACCTATTGACTCCTGCAAAACTACAGGAGAAACTGAAATGAGAATTTGGCCCCAAACTAGTAATTTTTGCTTGCATTGACATTCAGCATGCAAAACCTGATGAGATTTCTGGATGTAGATTGGTGAGCTGCCCTATGAAGCAGGCTTGGGAGGGATGCAGAAACCTCTTCAAGTGCCAGCTCTCAGACCATGCCGAGTTCGTTGCTTGTTTGCGCCCTAGGCTGCTTGTGCAGTTTTGTGATGTGGTTATGTTGTTTATCAGCAGCATCTATGAAGAAACTGCATACTTGATGATTGCTTTATATGTGCCATTTTAGTAGTTTCTCTGGAAGCATTTCAGTGAAATACATAAGATGAGAACGCTGGCTTGAGGTGGATACCTTAGCGTGTCCTTCCTTTAGATCAGGATGCTGCATTCATAGTGAGTGTCCTGACAGTCCCTCCTCACACTGCATGGGGGAGTTTTGACTGAGGCCATGCTGGGAGATGTGCTGTGAGAATGCAGCTTCTGCTCACAGGCTGCCCAAGGGCTGCCAGTCCCCAGACCTGGTGAGGAGCTGGACTAAGGAAACCATCCCTGCCCAGATGGGTACAGCACAAGCGAATGCCAGCTGCTTTGGTCTGTGACCATGCTCTGACTGCACTGCTCACTGATGCAGCTGTAGGTTTTTGAGCAGGTTTCCTTGCCTTAGGCAAGGCTCTGAGAGCTGGTGCTCTGCTGCAGGTGTCTCAGCTGGTCTCTGGCCATTGCGTGTCTGCTTCAGGAAGTTTAGTCTTCCTTTGCAGCAGCCTCATAGGTAGGATGTGGGTAGCAGACAAGTGCTTAGGGCAGCCAGTTGCTTTGGATGGCAAAACTGTCCACCCTGTTGCATAGTCCTGCCTGGGCAGTGCTGCTGGGACCAGGAGACAAGGGACAGGAGAGGGTGCCCTCATGCTCAAGTGGAACAGCCAATACCTTGGGATCCCCTCACATGCTGTTGACCACTCCGACACCCTTGGGGAGGCAAAAATTTTGCCAATGTTGGGAGACTTTAGATAGTCCGCAACAGTCTATGAATGGTTTCCAACCCACCCAGAAAACCTGTGACCCCCACTGCTCCCCCTCTGGGCAGTGCCCCAGCGCCTGGCACCTGCCTCTTCCTTTCCCCCTACTCCACTCTCTCCCTTTTCCTTCCTCTCTGTTACCCTCGGGGTAGGCCTCCTGCTTTGGGGAAGGTCCAAGGCCTTGGCCCCAGTATGCCAGTGGCAGTCTGGGCTGCAGGGGCAGAGCTCTGCCCCTTGCAGGAGGGATGAGCTGTGCTTGCTTCATTTCTCCTTTCACCGGGAGAGGCTGCAGGGCATGGGCAGAGTCTGTCTGTTAAATCTGTAACATCGTTTGCTGTTACCATGAGGGTTTTCC
>VXBR01002478.1:7765-32396 GCA_013400215.1 Cisticola juncidis
AGTAGACCAGAGTCACACGCGGGAGTAAGGTACACGGGGCAGGGCTGGGGCTGATGGGACACTGCTGAGGGGACACACACTGCTGAGGGGACACTGCTGAGGGGACACTGCTGAGAGTGTCACACACTGCTGAGAGTGTCACACACTGCTCAGGGTGTCACTGCTGAGGGGACACTGCTGAGGGGACACTGCTGAGAATGTCACTGCTGAGAATGTCACACACAGAGGAGGGTGTCACACACTGCTGAGGGTGACACTGCTGAGAGTGTCACTGCTGAGGGTGTCACACACAGAGGAGGGTGTCACACACTGCTGAGGGGGTCACACACTACAGAAAACACTGTTGCCCCAGGAAGGCCACAGACAAGGCAAGGGGGAAGCTGTGTCAGTGCCTCCCATGTCCCCAGGGGGATGGAGCACAGGCCCCTCCCTGGGGACAGAGCACTGGGTGTCCCTCCCAGCTCCCCTTCCAGCTCCCAGTGGAAGCAAAGTCCTCAGTGTGACCACGACTCCGAGCCCACAGGAGCTGGGAGCTCACTGGGGCCTGCCTGGCAATGACCCTGCTGGCTCTGGCTCCCTCTCCCAGCTCCTCCAACCTCTCTCAGCCACGCTGGCCCAGCCCTGTCACCTTGTTCTCGAAGTTGTACTTGCTGAGGTCCCGGGACTCGGTGGCCCGTCGGTCCCCGTGAGTTAAGGCACCCTGGGAAGGCAGAGGGAGCAAAAGGTTCTTACTCTGAGCTCTGAGTTGCAAAACACCAGGGAAGGAGGGCCAAAGGCATGTCTGGGATGTGCCATGGGGAGGCAGTGTTCCTCTGGAATACTGAGACTTTACCAAAGGATTTGGGGATTTATCAGACGTAAAGAAAATGAAACAGAGGAAAACTAATTATTCCGTTAATTATTTTGTCAGCTTTTTGGGAATAATACGGGTGCATGCTCCAGTAATAGAGGGGAAATTGCAGCATCTGGAAGTGGGTTCTTGCTTTCCTGAAATTCCTCCCAATGCCTTGGTTATGTATTCTTCCTCACTCCCTTTCCCCAAACCCCTGGATGCTCAAAGCTTTCTGCATTCCCTGACTGCACTGCCTCAGCCAGGGGTGACAATCCCCAGCTCCAGTGGCCGTGTTGGTGGGGACTGTGACCTGGAATGTCCTCAGGGGGAATCAGATCTGTGCTGGGGTCACTGCTGAGCTCTGCTGTGGGCACTCACCAGGCTCTCCAGGCGTTTTGCCACGATGGATGCAAACCTCCTCTCCCCTGCCAGCTCTGAGATGAGGAACACGTACTCAGGGGCAGAGACCTGGTTGGATCTGTGCGTTCGGCCTGCGGGGACACGGGGACAGGGATGGAACACGAGGCTGGGACAGCCTGTCTGGAATGGGAATGTAACCAGAAAAGCCACATAATTCCCATCTTTCTCACCCTGGGGAGTCCATTCTCTGCCCCAGAGCTCAGGGCTATAAACCCAGCCCTGCCAAGTCTCAGCAGCACCACTGACTGTGCCTCATCTCCCCACAGAGAAATCTCCTAAATGCACCCTGGGCTGCCACCACACCTGACCCTCCCAGGGCCCATCCCACAGCCTGGCCCACGCTCAGGGGAGGTGACAGTGCCCGGGGACACCCATCCCTCACCGAACTGCTGGATGGCCCTGTCTGCACTCCAGGGCAGCTCCAGGGTCATGTGCACCCGGCGCTTCTGGTTCTTCACCCGTCTGTCTGCTTGGAGGGAGATCCCTGAGCTGGAGGCCTCTGAGATTATCGCTACGAGCTACAGGAGAGAGGAGTGAGAGCAGAATGAGGCTCCTGGACACCTGTTAAACAGCTTCAAGAAACAGCCCCAGGCACTACAGCAGCCCAGGAAAGAAACCTGGGAGGTTTTGTCACCTTCAGACAGCTGCTGGCCTGAGGCTGGCAGGGCACAGGGAGGCACAGACACCTTCCCTGCCCTCCCCCTGCCAACACCCTCAATCCCATGCAGATTTTTGGGGCTTTTCCTTCTCCCAGCTCACCTTTTCCCCCTGCATGAAGCGCTCCTTCTCCTTCAGGTTGACGTGGTCGATGGAGAGCCCCTGCTCGGCGCGGGACTCAAACTGGACGGCGCCGTCGGGCCGGCGCACCACGCGCCCCTTGCGCCCCGTCATCTGCACAGGGAGAGGGGCTGCTGCAGGGGGTCCCACACGGCCCAGCAGGGCCTGCCAGGCAACTCCCAACTCTTTTTCACATTGCCATGAAGAGGAAACCCTCAGCCAGCAAGAACCTTCTTTTTTTCTTTTTTTCTTTTTTTTTTTTTAAATAGAAGAAATTTTTCCCTATATGGTCACAGGTTGCCCAGAGAAGCTGTGGCTGCCCTATCCCTGGAAGTGTCCAAGGCCAGGCTGGATGGAGCTTGAAGAACCTTGGATAGTGGAAGGTGTCCCTGCCCAGGATCATCTTTTAGGTCCCTCCCCATCCAAACCATTCCATGATTCTTCGCTGGCCCCTTTCCTGTCACCCAGTGCCACCAAAACACACTGACAGTGGGAAGAAGTACCTCGGCCACATTCTCTGGCCCCCCAAAATAATCAATCAGTTCATCCAAGGTGTTGAGAGGTAGCTCTTTGCCCAGTGCTTTCACTTTTGCTAGCAGGTCCTGCTTCATCTTTTCGACCTTCTGCTCTCTCAGGCCGTGCAGCTCTTTCTGGGAAGGCAGCATGTGGAAACCACCTGCAGTGTGAAATGCAGAAGTTTTACAGTTCCCTGGTAACTGGACATCAGAGAGGGGGAAAAAGTTATCCCAGAGGGTTTTGGGGGGCACTGTTGCTGGAGAAAGATTTACAGAGGGGGAAGACTGAATTCCCTTCCATCTTCCCCCTTCTGCTGGGGGAAGGAGCACACGGGGCAGATCCCTCCTGCTCACTGATCACAGCAGGTGAACGTGGGTTCACTTCACCCCCAGGATAAAATCCAGCCAGAATCACAGGGCTGAAGGGTCCCTGCAGGACCCAGTGCCCCGTCCCCAGCTGTCCCCGTGTCACTGCCCCGCTCACCCCTGTCCTCGCCGAAGGTGTGATCCACGAAGATGACGTCGTCTGTCTCTAACAGGGACTCTGGGGACGAGCTGAGGTCACTGTCCAGCCCCATGTCCGAGTCGGTGCTGCTGTCATCACTGATCTTAATGACGAGCCCTGGGTCACACGGGCCCCGCGGAGCCTTGGGGCAGCGGCCCCTGGGCCGCCCTGCACCGGAGAGGGAGCGGTGTCACAGCCCCGGCAGGGCACAGGGACACAGAGGGACAGCTCTGCAGGAGGAGGAGTCCCAGGAGAGCTGAGCCTGCCCCAAATGACCTCAGAAAGAGATTCTGGGGTAGGGGTGGCAATTAGGGAGGCAGCAAGAGCAGGAAGGAGAAAGGAAGAGAGAGAAAGGAAGAACCAGGCCATCCTGAGCAGGGGAGAAGTTGGCTGCACGTGCCAGGATGGCTCAAAGCAGTGCCAGCTCCTCAGGGAAGGAATCCCAGGGGGTTTGCTCCAGAGGAGTGTGCAGGACACAGGAAGGTTCTTTTGGGACATTGTTCACTTGCAGGCACAGCACAACATGACCCCACAGCACGAGAGGGTTCATTGATCAGCACAGGCTGCTGCACAACTGCCAGGGCTGCTGCACAACTGCCAGGGCTGCTGCCCCCTCTTCCCCCTGTTCCACATCCCACTGGAGGAGAAATCCCAATACTCTTCTCACCTGTAGCCACAACAAATAATTCAGCAGGGAAATGGTTTTTTTTTTTCTCAGGACACCTTCTATGCTCTAAGTAAGGGGTTGTGGAGGACCCTCCTTGCTGCAGGAGAGGTTCAGACACCAGCCAGGCCTTGTGCCTCTGCCCCCATGTGGGTCAAGGGGAAGGGTCAGGGAAAGGGCAGTGGGGCAGGAGGAAAAGGGGGGATGACCCAGAGCTGCTGTCCTCTGGATGAGGGAGCAATGGGAGATGTGCAGGAGGGCAAACCAAAACCAGGGAGAGCAGCAAAAAGCATGAAGTGGGGAGAAGGCAAAAGGCAGAGAAGCTGAGTGGCTGAGGGGGAGCAGCAGGGCAGGAAGCAGGGGCTGGGCTGGGAGTGAGGGAACTCTTACGTTTTCTTTTAATGCCAGTTCCTTTTTCTCTCTTTCTTTTGGTTGAAGGAAAGTGCTTCTGAATTAGTGATAGAAAGACGCCTCTGAAAGTTAAGATGCAAAATTTATTCCAGCTACCAGCAGCATGTGCTGGTTATCACATACCAGTGTGTGTTTGGGATAGTCCCAAATTCCAAAAATTTGGAAATCTCTTCCAAAATGGAAGAGAGGCCAATCCACCCCATCCATGGCCACCAGCTTGGGCTCAAGCCAGCCCTTGGTGCAAGGTGGCTCTTGGACCTGCAGGTCCTTTATACAGCAACTAAAAAGGAGTTTTAAATGGGAAACATCACGCTGGGAAACTGTTATACTGAAAATCCAGTGAGCCCCAGTGTCCCAGCCCCTCTGCATGCCCTGAGAGTACAGACCACTGTCAGGACATCCAACAAATGTGCTCCCCCAAAGCCCTCCAACTCCCTGGCCTGCTTCCCACAAAACCAAGGGACAGAACGTGGCTGTCCTGTAATGGTTCTAAGTGAATGGAAGAAAAAAAAAAGTCAGAAAAGGTGAAAATCAAAGGTTTCTGTGGGCAGTTCTGCAAATCAAAGAGGAAATGGTTAAATGTTGACTGTGTGGATGGACCCCCAGGGCAATGGGGTGGTGCTGACTGAGCTCTGCTTGAAAAATAAACAACAAAAACCCCCAAAATCAAATGTTGCAAGCAACAGGTGAGGGGATGGACATGAAAACTCCCCCGGGTGAGAAAAGGGAGATTTGGGAACTGGGGAGGGAACTCCAGGACCCTTGGCACGAGGGGCTGAAGGGGACAGTGACCACACTGCTCCTCAGAGGGACAGAGCTCTGTGACTGCATTTATGTGACACCAGGGACCCTTGTCCTGTGTGCTGGGGTGACCCAATGGCCACTCACTCTGGAGCCTCCTGGCTGTGGAATTCCCTCATTTCCCACACTTGCCCTCCCCATCTTCCTGAAAACAGAGCCCTGGGCTGGAATCCACTCACAGCACCGTGTTTATTTTTAACCCCATTTCTTGGCATCTTTAAACTGCTCCTTCCCAGCACACTCCCCTCCAGAAATCCCCTGAAGTGCTGGAACATCAGGACACACATTTGGAGGCTGAGCAGATGCCAGGAGACACTTGGAGATCTGGCCAGGGCTGTGGAACATGGAGCTGCTGCCCCTGGGAGTGGGGAAAATTCACACAGAGAGGGACCCCTGACAGACCCCTCTGCTGCACCGCTCAGCCAGGGACCACAATGTCCCCTAGACTGGAGTTCTGTGACCAACCCAAGGGACCAAATCACCCAAGGAGCTGCCAGAGCTGCCCTGGGCACTGTCACCAAACTGTATCTGGTTTCCAGAAATGGGCTGGAGGCAGAGGAGTGACCCAGACCAACCCAAATGCCCCTCACCAAGGGAGGAAAGCTCAGCCTAACCCGGTCTCACACTGCCTGGGGCATCTCTCACTGCTCCCAGCTGCAGCAAAAGTCACTTAGAGGAAAACAGCTCTGCAGAACAGAGGAAACCCAAACCAATCCCAGATTTTTGTCCCTCGTCGTGCACGAACAGCCACATTCAGGGATGGGCTGGGTTTTTGGAAGGGGGAGCAGGAGCTCTCTGCTGGACAGGTAGCACAAGTCCTGCAGCTGGCTCACTCCTGATACAGCTCTGCTGTTAGCAGGGGACAATGGCCACACAACCAGGACACTGCTCCATGAGCTGAGAGCCAACTCTGCTGGATCTGAACTCCTCAGACCACTCCTCCCTGCCCCTGCTCCACTGACACCACGCAACAGCATCATCCCAGCCTCTGCCATCACAACAAATTCTCTTGCTCATTTCTTCTGTGTCAACAGCCTCGTTTTCCAGAGCCAGGTCCACACAAACTTTGTCTGAGCTACAATTCTGGCTCTCTTTCTGCCAATTCTTTTATGTGTGTAGAGAGTGTGATCAGGCTCTTCCTGTAAATCCACGGGAGATTTCTAAATCCAGGATGCAGCTCACACAGCCCCACTGAGGACACAGTGCCTCAAGGACCCACCTGAGTGTCCCCTCCACAGGGGGCAGTGACATCAGTCACCTGAGGCAGTGAGGTAACTTAAAATGCATTTTTTTGCATTTTAAGACCTGCCAGTGCTCCGTGCCCCAGGGCACAGCTTTCCCCCCACTCCTCCAGCCTCCCACACACCCCACAAAGGAAAACAAGGATTTTTAACTCACTCTGCAGCAGAGACAAAGCAGTTGAGGTGCCCATCGTTCTCGTCCAGGACCTCCCTGGTGCGAGCCTCCCCTGTGGACTGCAGGCCGATGACAATGCACTGTGGGGACACAGGGACAGGGGTCACAAGGGATGGCACAGTGAGGTGCCAGGGCAGCTGCACTGCCACAGGCTCAAGGCATTTCCCAGGCCCAGGCACCTCCTCTTAGCCCCTGTTCCAGATAAATCCATGCTGGGCCCACAGCAGGGCTCCTGAGGAAGAACCATCTCTAAAATCTTTCAGCTTCACCACCCACCCTGTGCTGAACCCACAGAGGGGAACTCTGAGCACAGAACCTGTGCTAGGAAATTCTGCCTAAAATCTCCCAAGGTGCACCCAGACAGAAGAAAGGACAGAGCTGAACTTGAGGTGAAGAATTATAGAATTATAGATTGGTTTGGGTAGGAAGGACCTTGAAGTTCATCTCATGGGTAGGGACAACTTCAGTAGACCAGGTTGCTCCAAGCTCTGTCCAACCTGGTTTTAACTTCCAGCTTGAACACGACCCAGAATCTCCTCCCACACAAACAGCAGGCAAGAAACCACTTTAACTCCCCAGCATCACTCACTGGGAACATTTTCAGAAACCCAGACACTCCCCTTCACCCTGGAGAGAAACCCAGACATGCAGAGGTTTGGACTGGCTGCCAAGCCGAGCAATAATGAACCCCCTTTGATTGCAGAGTGCACAAAGCCCTGGGTGAGGCTGGTGGGAGCTGTCCCCTACCTTGTCCCTGGCCAGCTCCTCCCGGGCCAGCTCCACCAGGCGCCGCACCTTGGCGGCGATGCAGAGGTACTTGAAGAAGCGCTGGTGAGCAGACCAGAACTGCCCCCACAGGGACTTCCGAGACTCCAGCCCGATGCAGTCAGCTGCCTGCTGGAACACCAGCAGGGCCTCTGCCCACTGCAGACAACACCAAAAATATTGAGTTAATGGCATTCCTGTTGTCGTTCTTTCTCAGGGTTGCTGTTCCCTGAGATTCTCCTCGGGGTTGCTGTTCCCTGAGGTTTTTCGTCTTCTCTTTGCCCTGAGTGTTTCACACCAGAGGTAGAGATGACAAACTGAGTCTGCCAGTGCCTGTTCCAAGGTTGTTTATTCTTCATTATCTCAGTTCTTTCTTTGCTCTGCCAGGCCTCCTGGCAGGGGCATTATCTCAGCTCTGCAGGGCATCCCCAGCAGAGCAGGACTGGGCGGCTCAGAGAGCCCCACACCTCATGTACAGCACCCCTGACCCAACCACCGTCCAAAATGTACTTTNAGTTCTTTATCACTGTGAGGCCTACCAGGAAATGAGACTGGGACACAGGTCTGGGTTCACTAGAGTATGTAGGGTAGGAAGACAACTTTATTTACAAAACTCCACTTTTATACATTTCCTATGAGGCCTGTGGATTGGAGGATGGAATTCCCCCCTCCCCACCACATTGGTCAAGGGGGCTGTCACACAGTCTTGTTTGTCCCAGCATGGAATGTAAAACAATGGCTGTGTTTGTGGAACAGAGCTGGTGTTTACATTAAAGGAGCGTGAGAAGGTACAGACTTCTCCTTAATATGAAATGCTCAGGCAGCCAGGAAAAAACTTTATGGGAACAGTTCTTGCCTTGGGGAGGTGACCAGGCAAGTCTGAGGGTTGGTAATGTGGTTTAGAATCATTGGTCATCCTCTACATCAGCACAATGCAGCTCTGCTCTGCAAATGTGGAACTTCCAAATAGAAGCAAAAAAGTCTAAGTTTTTTTAGTGTTCTCTACCTCTTTGCCTTCCTGTGTTTGAGGTCATGGCTACATTTAGGGGCCTCACACCCTCCCACACACCAGGGGCTGTGCCCAAAGCATGGTCAGACTCAGCCTCCCACTCCGAGGGGCCCAGCTCACCAGCTTGGCTGCCTTGTCATACACAGCCTTGTACTGCTCGTCCAGAGGGATCTCCTCAATCCTGAAGGTCACCCCAGTGAAGCTGAGCTGCCGAGCAATGTACATCCCACTGACCTTCATGTCCATGGCCACGATCTCCATCGCGCCGACGCCCCTGCAGAGGGGGACAGTTGTGGGACCCACCCTAGAGCCCCAGCTGTGAAATCCCAGCTCTGAACCCCAGTTTTGAGCCCCAGCTGTGAAATCCCAGCTGTGAAGCTCAGCTCTGAACCCCAGCTCTGGAACCCCAGCTTTGGGACCCCAGCTCTGAACCCCAGCTACAGAACCCCAGTTTTGAATCCCAGCTCTGACCCCCAGCTGTGAAGCTCAGCTCTGAACCCCAGGTCTGAGCCCCAGCTAAGAAATCCCAGCTCAAAACCCCAGCTGTGAAGCTCAGCTCTGAACCCCAGCTTTGGGACCCCAGCTACAGAACCCCAGTTTTGAATCCCAGCTGTGAAACCACAATTGTGAAGCTCAGTTCTGAACCCCAGCTCTGGAACTCCAGCTTTGGAACCCCAGCTTTGGAATCCCAGCTACAAAACCCCAGTTTTGAATCCCAACTCTGACCCCCAGCTCTGAGTCCCAGCTGTGAAATCCCAGCTGTGAAACCCCAGTTGTGAACCCCATCTCTGAGCCCCAGCTGTGGGACCCTCCCTCTGCTCTGGGACAGCACAAGAGCCTCTCCAGAACCAGCCCCACCCCAACCCAGCTCATCCTCGGGCACTGCAGCCCTTCCCACACAAGTTCCCCACGTGCACAGGGCTGGACAGGACTCACCTCTTCTCAATTGCATGCAGGAACTCATCAAAGGCTCGGAATGGGGTTCCCTCCCCCCAGATCCCCAGGCGGCTCATGTAAATCATGTTTTTTGGCTCTGAGGCGCCTGTTGGGACAGAAATCACTGTCAGCAAACCCACAGCACTCAGGAATAGTTGTGACTCAAGTGAAGAGAACTTTGAAGAGGTTGTCATTTGCCATTGTGCTTTTGGAGACCTTTCCAATCATTGCCCTCCCTATGTTCAGTGGGTAAATATCACCAAGAAGCTGGAACAGCTGGCCAGGAACAAATTAAACTGGAGAGAAATTCATCTGACCCCCCAAAAAGTCACAAATAACATCAGTGATGGGGCTTGGGACAGATCTCAGCACGCTGAGCTCCTCTCCAGCCCTGCAGCACCACTGGCCTCTCCTTACAGGATCTCACACCCCTTCATGTCAGAGGAGACCTCTGCCACTCTCACACCCACACCCTGGGCAGAGCAGCTCACCTGTGGCACTGGCATAGACAACCCTTGCTCGAGGCAGTTTGTTCTGCAGGTCCAGCACTGCTTTGCCCATTTTGGTAGAGCTGGCATTTTTGGCTTTGTGGCATTCATCAAACACAATCTGGAGGGGAGTGTCAGTCAAGGAAAAAGGATCTATTTTCATCCCCAGGACAGGAGCAGACAGACAACAGAGCTCAGTCTCCTCCAAGCAACTGAACCTGTCCCAGTATCAAGAGGACTGACTCACAGCCCACACATGGAATCTGCTGGGTTTGCCCAGCCCTGTGCTCTTCAGACCCAAAGTCATCCACCCCTCCCTCCCTCTCCCTTCACCTCCAAGGTGTGTCTTGTAATACTGAGGGAGAGGAATGCTGAAAAGGTTAATCCCAGCTGCTTCTTCCCCTCCTCCTCTTGGCTGCATCCTGGGAGGAGGAGGAGGAGGAGGAGGAGGAGGAGGAGGAGATGTGAGTGTGAGGGATTCCTGTCTCCCTCAGGCACTGAGCTGCTCCCCGTGACTTTCCATACCCCCGAGCTCTTTGCTCCCTGCTGAAGCACAATCACAAGCAGCAGCTCCTCTCTGTCTCCACTTTGCCTCTTGTTTTTTTTTTTAAGGATACAACTCCCTCAAAGTTTTCCCTGCACCACTCCAAAATCTGTTTTAAGCGCGTCCTGTGCTGTCCCCCGGCCTGGCTTTCGCCGATCAGCGCTGAGTAGGTGGCAAAGAGGACTCCTTCTGAGGTAGCTGTGTCACCGTATTTAATCTGCAGGAAGAAGAGCAGGAGCACAAGGAGCACACACACGCTGTGATTGCTGTCCCCAGCCTGTCACACCCACCCCTGCCCACATTCTGTGCTGGACACACATTCCCACTCTGAGAATAAATCCCAGTCTGAGCTCAGAACAGGCAAAAAAGCTGTTGGTAGCTGATGTCCTCAGCATTTGTGTTTGGCACTGGGATGTGGTGATGACAGGGACTGTAAATGCCTGGAGAAGTGCCCCAGCCAATGTGTCAGCACATCTGGAAGCCTGCAGTGAACTGTGGGGACAGCACGAGGACATAGATTTTCTGGCAAAAAAAGTGTTTATTTTTATTTTAAGCAGCAGTTTAGAGTCTTTCATTGCTTTTACTCTTCCTCTAGAAAATAATTTCCTCTTTGACCAGGTGAGATTGTTGCCTGTCTCACTGCCACGGGTCCCACATGTAAGGAAATACAAGGCAGGGGGAAAAACCGTGGTCCCAAGCTGAAGAAAGTTCCATTCAAAATCTTTTGGGGCTGAAAACAAAATCCCTTTCAATCTCTTAGTGGAGCACATTCAGAGGTGTCAAACACTGTGGTTTCTATGGACTTTGTAAGAGCTGGTTGTTCAGTACCATTAAAACCAGAGGAGAGGATTTAAGTGAACTGGGAGACACTGGACAGAGATTCAGCCACAACCGACACCAGTCTGGGCATCTGTGCTCCCTACAGCTCTTGAGAAATCATTCCATGAACCAGCACTGGGAAAGGCTGGCCCAGGAGAGCAGAGCACATCTCACAGAGCTCTTCCCTCCACAGGATTCCTTAGGAATGGTGAAAAAGCTTCCAGCTCTGCTGTACTTGCACTTGCCTGCAGACACTTCCCACTCCCTGCAGGGAACAGCTCTGTGCTCCCTGTGCAGCTCCACAATAAAAATAGTTGGAGCCCCAAGTGGGAAGAGCTGGCTGGGAGGAGGGAACAGAGGCTCTGCTGCTGCCTGAGCCTGGTCCTGCTCCACAAGCTCAGCCAGAGCCTCCAACTGCTCCTCTGATTCCCAGAGTTGCTCCTCTCCTACCTTGTTCAGAGCATGCACAGGAATGTGGGAGGCCTCGATGTCCTTCAGGTCTCTCTCAGCATCGTACTTGAGGTCATTGGAGACGCTGAACCTGTGAAGGAGGGGTGGGGTGGTCACCTGCTCCTGGGGCTGGGCAGTCCCCGGGCAGGCAGGGCACAGGGTGATTAACAGCTCTGGTAATTAACAGCTCTGACTAAAGCATCAGGAGCTGTGCAGAGCTCTCACATCTCCCACACACCCAGGTGTGAGAGCTGACAGCCTCTCTGCCCTTGGCACAGGCTGTGAACTGCAGCAAAGCCCCAAATTCCTGCTCAGCCCAGGAACAACCTCCACGACTCCAGGGAGAGCAGGGCCAGGCTTGACATCTCACCCCAAGGAGCACAAAACCTGCTATTTCACAGTGACTCATTCTCCATCCGGGCTGCAGGGGGAATATTCCCTTCTCACAAGCAGCAGTCAGGCACTAAGAGGTGGAAACGACTTACCCAAGGCCACAGCATGACTCAACCCTAAAGCCAACATCAGCACTAAAGAATTCCTTACTTCCAGATCCAAACTAAGTCCAAGGTCTTACGGGAAAAGAGAGGGGAAAAAAATCAACTTACCACAAAGCTTTTTTCCTCCCTTTAAGATAATTTTCAAAGATGATGCCTGCAACAGTCCTGCCCTTCCCGACTCCGGCACCGTCCCCGATCAGGAACCCAGCTCGCTGTCCATTGGGCAATAAAACTTCATGTTGCTGCAAAATTGAGAATAAAACTGAAAATTAAACCAGATTTGCCTTTGCTAAGAGCCTTGATGTGAGCACCACTTAACCCTTTCACACATCTCACAAAGGCACGTGCACTGCTCAGCCAAACGACAGCAAGGTCATGGTCAAGCTCACAAGTGGCAGTTCATGGGAAATGCCCCCAAAATGTAAATCCCTCTGCAAGAAACGTTCAGAGTTCTTGCCTCTTAGGGAAACAGATACCACAGAAGCCCCTGGCTTCAAACAATCTCTCAAAAGGCATTTAAAATGCCAAAGGAGTTCCATCACCCTGATGGGAACATCACCCAAATTCCAGTCATTTTAAAGCACATGTGAACACCTGCAAGAGACACTTTCCTTTAGGGTGGGGACACCTGAGGGGCAGGAGGTACCTGGCAGGCGTAGATGATGGCTTCCAGCTGCAGGGCAGACAGGGAGCCTTTGTCAGCCACAGAGGAGGGCAGGGAAAGGCTGTAGGTGATGTCAGGTGGGGGGACACTGGACAAGGTGCTCGTCTCAACCACCAGGTCAGGATGGTGCTTCCCAATCTTGGCTACATGAGAACAACACAGGTCAGTCGAGGTCTTTACTCCCAGGGACACCTCCAGAGCTCATCACCCAGCCAGAGCCCTTGGCACTGTGGAGTTCTAGAAAACCACAAGCCTGGGAGGTGCCAGAGCAAACACACAATTAAATTAGGCTGGTCCACAACAGAGTGATTAAAACTTCCCAAGGTAACACTCACATTTTGAAGGGATATATTCTGCATAGGTCTCTGTCTGCCCCAACTCTTCTGTTTCCTCCTCCTCACCTTCATCTTCCTCCTCTGCAGGAGCCTGAGACTGAAGAAAACAGCATTGAGCCAACATTAATCTTCTTGCTGAGCTACAGACGTGTGTGGTGCTGTGCCTGCCCCCAAACTGCCACTGACACCATGTCCCAAAGCCACAACCCCCCTAAAACCCAATAAATCTCATTCCCAGACTAAGGAAAGCCATCAGTGGGAGCCCACCCCAGGGGCTGCCCACTGCCTGGTTCTCCCCAAACTGGGCAAAGATGTTTGCACCACTTTTGGCAAAGGCTGTGGGGTCATGTGAACCCTGCCCAACCTGCCCTGAGCAGGCAGCTAGCCCAGCTTTACACCCAGCACTGCAGAGAGCAAAGTCCTGAGAGTCCCTTAACACAGCCAGGTTCCCCTCTGGGAAATGCAAGACATTTCTGGGAAAGGGCAGGGACTTGTGCCTGCCCCAACTTCTTGTCTCAGTCCCTCTGAAGGGAAAAAGGTCAGAAATGCTCCCCCAGCACTGGGATGTCACCAGGAGCACCCCACTGAGGCTCTTACCTGGTAGCTGATGAGGAGAGGGGTGTTGGGGACGGCAGGAACGTGGTCACTGGAGCTGTTCAGGCCAGGGAATGGGGTGCTGGGAGAGAACAGCTGCAAACAGAGGGTGCAGGTGAGCAAGGGCAAACATGGAGATGCACCAGCAAAGGATGGTGAGATCCCTGGACAGTGAGATCCCTTGGGTACTGAGATCCCTCGACTGTGCAGATTGCCAGGAGAGAGCTCCCAAGACACTCCACAAGGAGAGAGAGCTCCCAAGATTCTCCAGGCTGAGGAGATCCTTTATATGATCCCACACAAACAAATTCACCCTGGAATTTCCCAGCAGAGAGCAAGATCAGGCCAGCAGCTCGTGGCATTCAAAGCAATCAGCAACTCCAGGAGCAGCACTACTCCAAGTTTACAGCCTGTGCAGAGAGCCAGGCTCAGTGACAGACCCAGAGAAAGATGGGAAGTTCTTAGGCATAAACACTCCTGTTTTTAAATAAAATTTAAGAAAAATAAAAATAAGAAAGAAAAAAAACCCACCCTCCATTCCTGGAAGCCTGAGTCAGAATTACCAGAAGGAAGCTGGACAGAACAACTGTTTTCAGTGCCAGCAAATCTGGAGTGCAGGTGAAACATCCCCACCTACAAATCCAAGCTCAGTTTGGTCTCAGACAGGAGAAAGGGCAGGAGCTGCTGGAAGGGCAGGATGTGTTCTTGCAGCTCCAGTAGCAGGAAAAGAATTTCCAAGGCTGACTTTGCATCACAAAAATCCCCGAAGCACAAACCTTTGCTACCCTGGCCCAGCTTTGGCACGCAGCATTCCACCTTGGGAATCACAGAGGGAGCAACAGGAACAACCTTGGCTGTTCAGAGCTGTTCAGAATCCACCCACACAGGTGAGAATGTGCTGTGAGGGCCAAAGAAGGTGGGAGCAGGAGCTGCAGTGGGAGATGGATCATCCACCTGTACAGTTCCTCATTTTGCCTACCCTCCCTCACCTCCTGGTTTGATTTTCTCCTCCCTCTGTGCTAAGGGCAGCCAGAGAAGAGGAACACAAATCCATGAGAGCACAGGGCTGGAAGCAAGAGAGAGATTGACAATTGCACAATCACAGCCTTGCTCTTACTCCACTTTTTTCCTCTCTGAATTATTCTCCATTTTGTCCCACCTTGCTGTGACTTCCCTGGGAAGGGAATCAGTCCCAAGCCAACCTCCCTGTGTGTAAATCCCTTCCCTGGGTTCTGAGCTGGGAGAAAGCTGCTCACATCTCAAACATGCTGTGAATGAGCAACAAAAAACTGCATCAGCAGCTCACAAATTCCAGTCACAGACTTCCATGGCTGGGCTGTGCTTCCCAGCCTTAAAAACACAGGGAATGTGTGAGGTGGATGGCAGAAAATACAATGTATGACAGGGACTATTTTTAAAAGGTTATTTCACAACTCCATTACAATCAAAGCTGTTTTGTCTGCTGCTCCTGTAAATATTTCACAGGGTGGCAGCTCTTCCCTCTCTGCCCATTCCTGAGTGTTAAACAGAGCCAAGATATTGGATACAGCTCCTTTCCTTGGCATAACAGCTCTCTGCAGACACATGGAAGCATTTCTGTGTCCAGCCCTTACTTTGATCCCAAACCCCCTCCAGCTTCAGCACTGGGCACCTCAATCCAGGGATTCTCAGCAAGCTGAATGTTGATTTTTAAAGAGCACAAAGCTGTTCCTGTAGCTGGGATCCACAGGTCTCCCCCAGGATGCACCCAGCTTGGCTCCTGGGATGTCCCACACATCAGGACTGGGAGAGACTGATGTTCCTGCTCTGTCTGGGTCTCTGAGACAAAAATTCTGGGAAAACTGCACTCCTGATAACCCAGCAGGGGCCTGTGGGTCAGAGCTGGCTGCACAGACACAGCTGAGGGATGTCCTGGATCACAGGAGTCAGGATGTAACGTGACTGTTCCACCACTGCAGCTTAGTGACTGCTCAAAAGCCAAAACTCCTGCAATTCCATGGAAAACTACAATGTGGGCAGGGAGGAGATTATCTGAGCTGCTGACACCAACATGCAGAGGCCAGTGTGAGTCAGTCTGGCAGTCCTTTCACCAACTGTCCTGGTACACGGTGCCACTTTCACACAAAAATGAAACCAAAATCTCCTGTCCAGGATGCACCTCACTGACACCACCTCAGGAAATGTTACTCAGTTAAAAAACAGCCCAAAAAGGCAGCAACCCCGCCCCAACTGCCTCAGCAAACACAGATAAGACAACACTTAAAATTAGCTGGCAATTCCTTTCCAAAGGAAGTCGTTTATAAATGGAATTCCAAGGAGTTAATTGGCCTTATCTGAGCCCTAAAGCTCAGCAGGACACAAGGGGCAGGACGTGAGGAACAGCATGGGACACAAGGGACAGGGAACATCACAGGGACAGGGACTCTGCTGTGCTCACACAAGTCTCACACTTACACAACCTTTATTTCTCCCTTATTTGCTTCATGCTGGATTTAGAACAGCATTTCCCAGTAAGTTTTTGTTGTGCACTCCACAGACACAGAACTCCTGGATTTTCTAGGCACTGAATGTCTCAACCGGAGTTCACATGTTTGGAAAGAGGCCACCACAGAACCACTTCTGCAGGGATTTGAGCTTCTACATAAAAACCCAACAATAATATGGGAACCAGAGCAATGTGGCACGTGGCTCCCCTGTCCTGGGGGATGCATCTGATCTCCAGCATTTTCAGCCAGCCAGTTTGCAAGGCTGGGATGTCTGCAGCCATTTCTTGTGTTCCAATAGCTCAGCTCTCTTCCTGCTGCCTCAAAGTGACAGATTCCACCTGGTCTGAGGCTTGCAGACCGCTCAGGGAAGCACAGAGAGACACTGAGCACAGCAGAGCCTCAAAATGCAGCAGTGACTACCCCAGTTGTCACCTGGGGTAGCCACTTTGGGTGGTTTTCCCTCATTCTTCCTAAGAGAGTGACCTACAGTGGAAATGTGAGGCACAGACGGACAGGGAGTGTGAGAGCTGAGACCCAGATCCAGTGGATGTGGATGTGGCTACAACAACCTCCAGAGCCAGTGGGTGCCCATGTCAGCCCCCAGCTGAGGCACAGCAGAGAGCAGAAAGCTGTGAAAATGCCCCAAAATGCCCACAATCAGGTGATGCTCAAGGCCTGCAGGGAGCTCCCACACCCCAGAAAAGTCTGGGATTTAAAAGCTTGCAAGGACTTGGACTCACAAAGTCAACACAAATGGTGAGTCTTAAGCTGAGACAGTTATTTAGTCATTGTTCCTGAACTATTTGCTCTGGTGAACAAACAAAAGATGCTGCTGTGGGGGGAAGTTAATAATCCATGTCAGGATGGTTTTCCTGGAGTCCATCCCTGCAGCACTCCCACACCCTGGACCTGCTGAGTGTTTTAGGGATGGATCCTCCTCAGGATGCACCTACCTGCCACAGCTGCCAGGAGAAAGAGCCTGCACTGCACTGCACTCTGAATGAGTGCATGAATCCCTCTGAGAGGGGATTTTCTCCTGCTTCCAGGAGACTGAACACCACTTCACCCCTTCCCTCCTCCAGTGAAGCTGCTAACAGCAGAACAACATCCCCACAAATCCACCCTCACCCCAAGGAAATGGGTTGGTTTCTTAATTGCTCGGTAAAACCCCCATGGGACAGAGCCTGAGGTGCCTCCTGTGTGCTGGGAGGATGGGAAAGGAGCAGCCCCTACCTCGAGCTGGTTCCATCCCTGCAGCACTCCCACACCCTGGACCTGCTGAGTGTTTTAGGGATGGATCCTCCTCAGGATGCACCTACCTGCCACAGCTGCCAGGAGAAAGAGCCTGCACTGCACTCTGAATGAGTGCATGAATCCCTCTGAGAGGGGATTTTCTCCTGCTTCCAGGAGACTGAACACCACTTCACCCCTTCCCTCCTCCAGTGAAGTTGGTAACAGCAGAACAAAATCCCCACAAATCCAACTCACCCAAATGAACTGAGTTGGTTTCTTAATTCCTCAGTAAAACCCCCACGGGATGAAGCCTGAGGTGCCTCCTGTGTGCTGGGAGGATGGGAAAGGAGCAGCCCCTACCTCGAGCTGGCTCTGCTGAGGTGTGCTCACGTCCCACAGCGTTGGCACGTGGTTCAGGCTGTCGGCGGGCAGGAAATCCTTGGCATCCACGATGTCCGAGAGGGAATCCGCAGGGGAAGAGAAGAGGGAGTTGTTGTTGTTGGAGAGCTCATCGAGGTATGAAGAGTCCTGGAACAGAGGCACAGCCATGGTTGGAGGAGGCAGGATGAGACCAGACAGCTGGATGAGCTCCTCCAGCCCCACAGATCCACACTCAGCCAGCAAGCTCTAATTTCTTGCTGCTCAATAAGTGGTTCCCACTACTTTGCACCCCACAGGTCTCAGAAATTAACCTGGAACTGAGCATGGGCTCTGTGGTGCTGTTTGAAAATCTCTTTCTTGAAAAAGCAGGAAAAGCCCAGGCCAGGAATGTGGGTACAAGGTCAAGGCTGACTTGGGCTGTGCACATCCCTGCAGCATGGAATGGGAGAGAGAGGAGCATCCAACAAGGCATCACTCAGCTCCAAGGCATCACTCAACTCCACTTTGTCCTTGATTAAAAAAGGTTGTTAAGGGGTGCAAAGGCTTCAGCTTGACCCCAAAGGATTTGTGGGTTCCATTCAAGTGCAGGGGCCCCCAGAGATCCAGCTATACCCGATCACATCGTGGATATTTCACTGAAATTTCCAACGTGGCACTACCTGGAGCCTGTGGGAATCATCCCTCTCCTCCTGGCAGGTTCTGCACACACAACACTCCCAGGAGCAGGGGAAGGAGTGCTGGTGTCACCTGGATTTAAATCAAGGTAAATCCAGGCAGATCTACCAATCCTCTTCCCAAGGGCCAGCCCCAGCCTGGACAGGGAATGTGCTTCAGCAACGGGGACCAGGCTCTGCCCTTGCTCATTTTTCTGGTGACTGGGCTGGAGGGTTTGTAGCTGTTTTATTTGGTGCCAGCCCAGTGATGCTCTTGGTTTGAGTCTCAGAAGGAGCCATCAATCCCCTCTCTAACACCAAGCCCTGGTCTGGTTTCTCTATTTCAGGTGGCAAGAACCAAGAGCCCATAAGCACTTCTTGCTCTGCATTCCTCACTGTGCCACAGACCCTGCCCCTTCCCTGGCTCCATCCCATCACCTCAGCCCTCCTCCCACACCAAACAGCATTTTCAAATTTTGCCAAAGCACAAAAACTTTGCTGTTAATTAAAAGCAAATCCAGCACCAAACGCCAGCACTCAGGTTTGGCTGGAGATGAGCCTGTGTTCCTGAGGGAAGGGCAAAAGGACCAACAGATCTGTCTTGGTGGCCCCACAGATGCCAGCATGGGTGGCTCTGTGGTTCCTCACATTTGGAGAGCAGCAGGGTAACCCCTCCAGGCTGTTGCCAGCACAGCCAGGGGCTGCTGCAGGAGGAGCTGCTCACTTCCAGTAAAGGGACAATTTCCCACTACAGGCAGAAAGGCAGCCAAAGACTCTTAAAAGTCACTTAGCCCTGCCTGACATAAACCCACGAGCAGCTGAGCCTGGCCATGCTGTTCCCAAGGGATTCAGGCCAAGAGCTGGGTTAGATCCCTCTGATTGCTATCAAAAGTTATGGGCTTGGAGTGTTTAAACCACTGGGACACGTGCCCTTCCCCTCCTGCCCAGGGATGTCTCATTTGGCCAGGGTGCACCCTGGAGCCACCAGTGCAGGTGCTGGAAGCACTCCAGCAATGGCAGGTGTGATGTGGGGAGTTTGGATTCCTCAATTACCAACTGGTGGACCTAAAGACTCAGGGAGTGAGGGCAGAGATTCCTGCTGCTGATATTTCTGTGGCTATTTTAGGATTACTGAGAAATCAAGGCACATGAATTTATCACCTTGGAATTAAGGGATCTCTGGACTCACACTCGAGAAAGCAGTACAACATTTGGGTGGGTCTGGCCATGGCCAGGGTGAGATGGTCCCAGATCCCACCCAGTCCCATTGCTGGGACACTTCCAGCAGAGTTTGTTCACCTGCAAAGGGCACTGGCACAGGCTGGGGAAGGAGGAAACACCTGCACACCCATGGCAGGGGAGGCTGTGGGGCAGCACAGAGTGGGTCCCAACAATAGGCAAGGGCTGGGCTGGAATAGCAGCAGGATATGGGAAAACCTCATGACCCAACCTGAGACATTCCAGCAAATGTCACCCAGCCCCTGCATCCCCAGGGAAGAGTCCAGCCCCACCACTGGGCTGAACTGGGGAGAGGAAAGCAGCCCCCAAGGCAGAGGGAGGACAATGCCCCTCCTGGCAGTGATGCCCTGATCCCATTCCCTGCCAGCATTACCAGGCATTAGTCACAAACTTCCAGAGTCTCTCATTTGTCTTAACTAATTGTGTTATCTAATGAGTACTGGAGTTAATCACCTGCCAGCTTCTTTGCCCCAAGAACTTCCACCATCACCACCACCTCTGTAAATTTATCAAATCCAGGGTAATTGTTTAACACAAGACCACGGATAATCACCAGTATGAACCAGTACAAACCATGCCTGGATTAATCACACACTGGTTTTGTGCTGCAAAGGGGAGCAGCTGCCTTGGTGAGCTCAGGGAAAAGGAAGGATCACCACCTCAACCAAAACTCATGGTCAGCTCAGGCACTGGGGTTTCAAACACATAATTTTGTCCCTGATTCAGATGGATTAATCAGAATTTTAATTTTTTTCTCATTAGAAACACGAGTTTCTACAGCAATAGCACTTCTGTTTCAGTGGAAGTGAAATTTCTGCACCACACTGAAGTTGTTCTGACAGGCAGAATCTTTATTTCAGATATTTTCCTGCATCTGTTTTTTACTTAAATATTATTCCTGGAATTCAGCATTTCTGTGGCATCCTCTGGACTGGCCCCAGCAGGTCCAGGGCTCTTTTGAGCCGAGGACCCAGAGGTGGAGGTGGAGGTGCAGGTGGGTCTCAGAGCAGAGGACGACCTGTAGCACACAGTAATCCTGTCATTATCCCAAAATTGAGATTATCAAACAATCATCTCTCTAGAAAAGATCAGGAAAAAAATCAGGGTACCCCAGCCCAGACATTTGATCTTTCTCCAAGCCCCTGGGAACAGCTCAGCTCCCTCAGTCAAAACAAAGTGTTAAAAATAATGAAAGAACAGGTGAAGTCTAAATACAGACAGAACAAGCATCCTAAAAATATTTTTTTTCCATCAAGCCATCAATAGAAATGGTTTATTTTCTGACAATCCAGACACTGAGGAAACTGTCTGCAGAGCAGCTCTGGATGACTGCTTGCAGAGCACTCAAGTGAAGAGGGACTTTTATTAAAAACCTGTCTATATACCCAAATACACACCCACAACCACAGCCACACTTCCAGCCAAGAGAGATTTAGCACCTCAAAAATCACAGATTAAGCAAATTATTATGCAGGAGCGACAGAATCAGCAGCTGCAGATGATCACTATAAAATCTTTTAGCTGCTAAACCCCAAAATCTGTCTAAATTTGGGGAATAAAGTGGCAGTGTGGAGGGTTTAACTCTGGCTGGATGGTGCTCCCTTTGTGTCCTGCAAATTTGGAAGTAAAACCCCTCAAAGCCATCACACCTCCACAAACACAGGGGTCAATCCTCAGACTGCTCCTTCCCTCCAAATTCCACACTCAGCAACTGAGTTCTGAGTGCCAGAATAGAGATCAGAAATGCAGGTTGCAAAACAGAAATCACATCTTTGGGACAAAAGAAAAACAAAAAAGCAAAAAAAAAAAAAAGAAAAATAATAATTTAAAAAAATCTATTCTCGGTACCCAACTTGGAGAGGTGTCACTCCCAAAACTCTGCAGCCACTGCTCCTCGGGGAGCGTCCAAACACACGAGGAACTCCAGGGAGGAGGAGGAGGAGGAAAAACCCAAAAAAAACCGAGGTTTTTACCTTGTAAAGAGACGGGAACTTCAGCCAGAACTGCATTTGGGACATTTTAGAGCCGCATTCGTGGGGCTGTCGGCGCGGGAGGCAGCAGCAGCAGCAGGGGGAGGGTGCTCAGCGCAAAGTGCAGAAAGGTCCATTCACACCCCGGGCTCATCGGGGGGCTTTAAAAACCAACATGCAGCAGGCAGAGTTGGGAAAATGGAGATTCAGGGCCCGGCAGAGCTGTCCTGAGCCCGGAGATTTGCATAGACTGTTTAGTCACGACCAGAGGGCTCTTACTTCCTCTAAGTCCAGGGCTGACTTTCAGGAAATGATGCCTGCTTGGTAAGTCAGTGAAATTACTGGCAGTGCGAGGAGAATTACTGTACGTGGTGTAATCCAACCACAGAGCACAGTAAACAGCGCCAGGGCTCTGCAGAGCCAGAGGGCTCCCTCTGCTCCCCTCCCCGGCCACCCAAAGCCAGATTTTGTCCCCCATGGTAGCCCCTGCTCTGGGCTGGGGGTCCCTGTCCTCCTATCCCCGCTCCTGCATCGATTTCAGGGCTAAGGTGAAGCGGTGGAAATGACAAAATTCATGTTGGTGTCCCCCCTCAAGAGCCATGTGCTGTCTTTGTCCTTGGTGTCTGCCCCACCCCAAATTGTGCCTTTAGAAATCCAAAGGAGTGGCTCATTCTCTTCCCTTTCCTCCCTGGATCGCTGTTATTTCCCAGGGACTGTTGCCCTTCCTTTTCCAAGGTCCCTTTTAATTTTTAACAGTTTTGGTAACAGAAATAAGCAAAATTTCTGGCGGGGAAGAGAAAAAGGCACAAAAAGGGACAGATGAAAGGGATGTAAAGTTAATAAAGGTCTCCTCCAACACCACTGGAGATTAAAGGAATCATCCACAGAATCCCCCACCCTCCGGAAAACCCCTGGGCACTGTCCTGTTTGCTTTGGGAGCTCCTGTTTGCTCTTCCCTGGCAGGGCTGGTGGCAGCCCCGGAGCCGGGCTCTGCCCGCGGGGTCAGTCCCAGTTTGCCCAGTAAACCCAGCAGTGCACAAGCTGGGAATGGGGAGGGAGAGGAGCCCCTGAGTGCTCTGGGTCCCTCTGTCCCTGCTCCCAGCCCTTCCAGGCACGGCTTCAAGGGAGCACAGCTCGTCCCTGCTCCGTGTCTGAGCCAGCTTTTGGTGCCTGCTGCTGTGGCTGTCACTGCTCAGGCAGCTCCTCTCAGGGCCTTGTGCCAGGAACAGCTGGAAAATCCCATCTTTATCAGGCACTTCTCAAAAAAAAAAAAAAAACAACCCAGAGCTGTGCAGTGAAAGAAGGCACAAAGTCCCAGCAGGCCTAGGAGAGAGGTGAGCAGATAAAGCTCTCCAGGGAGAGCTGAGCAAAGGAATTCTGCTTTGTGCCATCAGATGAGCAAGGAGGATTGGCCCCTCCAAGGAGAATTTGGAAAACCACCCACAGGGCAAAAATCTGCAGCAGGGCTCATTTCCAAGGGCAGAATGCTCTGCAGCACTCAGCTCCACAGGGACTGAGACAACAGTGAGGATCCACATTCCACCCTCAGCACACCTAGTCCAGGAGGATTTTTTCAATAAGCAAATGGGAAAGAAAAACACCTTTTCCCTGGCACAACTGCAGTCACAGATGGGGCTCCCAGGAGGAGCTGGAGCGTCTGCTGGGCTCTCCCTGTTCCCCCATCTCACCTCCCAGAGGAGGCTGCAAGCAGCAGGGACCAGCAGAAAATCCTGCAAGGACTGCACTGACAGCAGAATTTGGTTTCTGTGAGCAGCAGGCTCAGGGTGGAGAAAGGCTGAGGGTTCTCAAGGCTGCTTTTCTCTGAATTTGCTGTATTTATGAGCAGGCTCTGCTGGCCCGTGGGGCAGGTGCTTTAATAACACGTGTGGAGTGAAGAGGCCAAATTAATTTCTGTAATGTCTCAATTAGCAGCTTGCTGTGTGACCTTGACTGAACCACTGTGTCCTGCCTGAGCCAATCGAGGCCTCACAATTTATGCAACCTTTGGAAGAGCAGGTGGATTATTTCCTCTTCCTTTTCTGTCAGTGAGGCAAAATGCAGACATGGGAGACCTGTGCTGGTGAAGGAAGTGGGAACACAGCACAGACACCCAGGGCTGCTGCATTGATTCTGCAAGACCACAGCAGTGTAATCACCTCAGGGAAGATAAACCACTGCAAAACCACACCTGGAATGCTCCCAGCCTGTCCGAGGGGAGAGGCAATCCTGCTCCCCACAACTCACCAAGAACACGTGTGCTGACAGACAGGGACGAGGAAAGCAGGATTATTCCAGTGCTCACATCTGATTAATCCCCTTCCAGCCAAGCCCAGGCAGTCGCTGTGCTGGGCAAGCTTCTGCACCCCTTGACTCACAGCAACTCTGCTTTGAATTAAAACATCTATTTTCAACCAAGTCCCCATGGTCTGCTTTTGGATTCTATTAGCAGCACTTTTAAGAGCACTGAGCGTTTCAGAGCGGCTTTTCCCGCTTTTGTTGGCCTTGGGAAGAGAGAGGAGGCAGGGAATGGTGCCTGCCAAGAACCTCAGAAGGCAGGTCCCCATCCCTCCTGCCTGGAGTGGACATCACTGCTTGGAGGCAGCAACACAGATAAAACCATCAAATTTGGAATGGGGGGGATATCTGAGCCCTCCAGGCTCTTTTACCCCTTTCCCCAGTGTTGGAGTCCAGGACNCTTGGGAAGAGAGAGGAGGCAGGGAATGGTGCCTGCCAAGAACCTCAGAAGGCAGGTCCCCATCCCTCCTGCCTGGAGTGGACATCACTGCTTGGAGGCAGCAACACAGATAAAACCATCAAATTTGGAATGGGGGGGATATCTGAGCCCTCCAGGCTCTTTTACCCCTTTCCCCAGTGTTGGAGTCCAGGACATCCCTGTGGCCACCCTGGAGGGTTTGGAGACCGGACAGGGGGTCTGGGATCTGTCCAGAGGGTCAGAGCCTCACACAGAGCCCAGGAGGACACTGCCTCTGATCCCTGCCATGGCAGTGAATGCCCACAGTGTATGAAGAATCACAAGCTGAGAGAATTCAAAATAAGCAGTATTTAGTTTACCATAGAATGTAAATGTAGAATCTGGGATTTTCAGTATCTGGGGCTGAAGAGACAAGCTGGAGGAATTGGGGAGTGGCCCCTGTGCTCCTTGTTCTTGCTCTCGTCCCCCATCTTTTGCTGAGTTGGATTTTAGAGATTGGTTTAGAGTAGAAATG
>VXBR01002478.1:34137-51493 GCA_013400215.1 Cisticola juncidis
GCTGAGTTGGATTTTAGAGATTGGTTTAGAGTAGAAATGCCATGTTAGCATAGGCAGTGGGCATTGGTAAAATTCTGTAAATAAAAAGTGCATTTTGGACGGTGGTTGGGTCAGGGGTGCTGTACATGAGGTGTGGGGCTCTCTGATCTGTCCCAGTCTGCTGGGGATGCCCTGCAGAGCTGAGACAGAACTGAGATAATGAAGAATAAACAACCTTGGAACAGGCACTGGGGACTCAGTTTGTCTGCTCTGGCTCTGGTGTGAAACACTCAGGGGCAAAGAGAAGACAAAAAACCTGATTGCCTTGGGGAACAGCAACCCCGAGGAAAAATCTCAGGGAAAAGCAACCCTGAGACCCCAGGGCCACGGGCATCTGAGGGGGCTCCTGCAATCCACTGACAACAAATGAGACCTCAAAAGCTGAATTATACCTCCCTTCCAACTGGGAATCATCTCAGGGTGCCCCAACTGGAGCATGCCAAGCATTTGGTCAGTGCACAGTGAGTTGTTACAACCACAACCTTCACTTTCCCCACCTCAGGCCTGCAGGATGTGTCAGGTATCTCACCCAGGGGGGTTATAAATAAAATTATAAAATTTTATTACATCAGCCCAAACCCCAAACCTGCAGTGCAGAAACAAAGACATGAGTACGCAAAGCCACTTGTCCTCCCAAGGCCAAGAGCCAGGTAACTGCCTGCAAATGCATTTTAATGTCTGTGTTCCCTGTAGAAATAACTCCAGGGCTGCAACAGAAGTTCCAGGACGTTTCTTATTCCAGGAAACTCTTTGTTTCAGCCACAACCAAGTGTTCCATATAATTTAATAACTGTTGCATTGATTTCTCCTAAATCACCACAGCTCTGCCTGCTGCAGCACTTCTAAAAATTAATACTTTTTTTAAGAGCAGGTTAATTTCTCCTCCTGCTTTAACAAGAAAGATTCACAGGAGATTGCAAGGGGCTGGTGGTGAGGAGAGTGTTGGTTTATGATTAACAAGTGTGGTCAGGAGCCCCCATCCAGCACAGCAGATTAAACAAGGCTGTAACTGCATCTTTACAGTGTTACTGAAGGTGACTCTGCCCAGGAGCAGCAAATTCCTCCTGGCCCACAAGATAAATCCATCTGGCCTGACCTCCTCCCTCCTGCCCAAGCAAAACCCATGTTTTAAGAAGGGGAGCAGAGTTTCTCCCAAAGTGTTTACACCCAGAGCTGCTTCACTGAGGGGAGAAGGATCTGCAGAGTCCCCTGCACACCCACCATGTCTNTCCCTGGAGCAGCTCCCCTTCCCCTGCTCCCTCTCCCAGGTTTGTTTCTCAGTGGACCTCAGGGCACATGAAGTCAGCAATGTCCTCTTCTGGAGCCACAAGCTGCATAAAATCAGGCAAAGGGGACACTGCCAGCAAAGGCCATCAGAGATAACAGAGAGCTCAAGGAATTAGGCAGAGTCTTTGTTTCAACTAATTCTAAACTGACCAGAGCAGTGAAGTTGAAGAAGAAATCTGTGGTGGCCAAGAGGAACAGGTATTAATGCTCTCCTAGAGCTTTGACTCTATCAGGCTCTGGGGACACAGCTCACAGGGACAGAGAATAAGTTAAATCCTCCTGGATTCCATGTTTGATTAGGGCAATTAACAGCTCTCACCACCAGTGTCACCACCACAGCCTTTGCAGAACTGCTGCCCATGAGATTCCAGCTCAACAGCACCTGGGGCTGCAGGAACAACCAGCAAGAAAGGGAGGGAAGCAACAAAAACCAAACCCTGCCTCTCCCAGGACTGTGATTTGCAAGGACACGTGGGCAGCCCGTAGACTTTTCCATAAGGAGATGGCACCGTGTGGTTGGGATGAGACTTTGGCTGAAGACAACAGATCCCAAGACCAGAAACTCTGTCAGACCCAACGTGGCCTCCCAGAACTATTTTCTGAACCTCTGCTCAAGCCACTTGTTTATATAAAAAATGCCAACGGATCGGCAAGGATGAATCACCCAGGAGCAAGCCAGAACCCAAGAATATTGTGGAGGAAACAAGTTCAAGTTCACATCAGGCTGTTCAATGGCTGCTTAGCAAGGTGAATGGTTCAGCTACAAAGAAACTCCCAGAGCCAGTAGAAAATGTGGCAATTCCCACAGCCAGCACCCCCAGGGCAGCAAAACCTTTGCACTCTGCAGGACCAGGACTCCCAAAACAAAACAGGGAAGGATGAGGAGGGGAAATGCCAATGCCAGAGGAAAAAACACCAGAACTGCCACTCTCCAAACCCCACAGCACATGGACAATCACTGGCACCAACAGAAAGGGTTTGCTGCACAAATGCCTCAAGCAGTTGCTCTTTAGACCTTTCAAATCCTTCTTCATTATTCCTCAAAATTCTGGATTCTGCTATGGGAGCAAAGCCAAAGAACAGCCTGTATCCATGTGTGGAGGCAACACAAGTCCTCACACAAGCACCTGATCCATTTTGCCTGCCCAAGGGCCACAGATTGGATCAGGAATCTCTTACCAGCATCTGCAGCAGACTTCTCATGTTGCCCCTTGGGCTCCACTGCTCCATCTGGCACAGCTGGACCAGCCCTTGCCACTCCTACCATGGCAGCAGGGAAGTTTGGAAAAGACAGGTACTTTCCTATATTTTTCAGCTTTCCAAGCCAAATGTTAGTATTTAACAATTTGGCATCTGGGACAATGAGAAATCAAAGTAAAGTGGAAAACATTGCTGAAGAAAGAGCTGGAAAATCTTCAGGAAATTCCCAGATAGCTCCAGACTGATGCCACTGTCTGCAGTTCAGGGCCTGCTGCTCCACCAGAGCCAGGTTCCAACTCTGGCCCTGTGAGCAGATCTGCAGCTTTTCTCTGGATGAGCAATACCTGGTGGCTCAGACACCCCTGGGGTTTATCCATTATTTCAGTGCTTAGTGCATCCTCATCTTGGAGAGCACAGAAGTGCAAGGGGCTTGGAAGTCCAAAGCTGAATATTCAAGAAGGCTGACCTGGCTCCATGCTGCAGAATGAGCTGCTAGAGAATGACTGGAGTCTGAAATTCCTCTTCCAGAGATAGCCCCACCAGTGCTATTTCACCCCAACAGGTAAACAGCCCTGTTCCTTGACTCTGGGGAGCTCCAGATACACCAGGTACCACCTCCAGCAGAGAACTTCAGCTTGGAAAACAGAGCTCTAACAAAGCCTGATCCGCTGTTCCTCAGTTTCAGCACACACAGGGTGACAGACACATCACAGCCCTGCTACCTGTGGGATCTCCAGGGAGAAGAGTACAGGCTCACAGGCAAACCATGGAACAGGACAGGAGAGCACCAAAAAGCTGCTCTGCTCCTGGTGGGAGCACATGGCTCTGCCTGCTGGTACAATACCCCAGTGAAGGAACTGGTCTGGCTGTGCTGGGTTCAGAGGACACTTTGCTGTGTCCATACTGGAGGCAGAACACCTGCAGGGACATTGCAATAGGTGCAGTCTCACTACAGAAAGAAAGAGTCCAAACAAAAGCCCATTTGCCTAAAATCACATCATTCTCATCCATGACTTCTTCTCCTAAATGATAAGAGCAGCACATGAATTATTTTTTGCTCTGAGAATCATTTGAGGTCATTCGTGCCTGTTTTGTCTCAGAGCCTCCTGCTCTTTTCTCACCCAGTCAACACAAAACATCTCCTTTCACAAAGAACCTCCAAAACTCTACTCCTCCAAGCTGCCTGAGATCAATCTCTGTGATGCAGCAGGGAAGGAAGCTGACTGACCACTGAGATACTAGAAAATACATAAGTTAAAGAAATAATTAAGCCCTTTTCCCGTTGAACCCATCAGCCAAACCCCACCAGACCTGGAGGTGAGACCTACGGCAGGGACCCCTCTCCCCTTCCCATCCCAGCCCAGTAAATGTTCTCACAAGTTGATGAGATCACCTTTCTGCCTCGTTCCTCCCACAATTAATTCTGCAGGAGGCAGAGATCAATGCTCCAGTGATTCAATTATTTATCTGGTTTAATCCAGCCAGAAAACCCTGACCAGCAGCTGCCCAGTGCCTGCCCAGGTGGGTTGGTGACATGAGGCACTGGGAGCTGGATGGGGAAACCACACCAGTGGCCACCTCAAAAAGCACAAATCCCCAGCACCTGCTCATCTAAATTTGTAGAAATCAGAGTCCTAAGAAGAGTCAAAACCTTTCTTTGGCTATGCCAAAAAAACCAAAACACAACGAGGAGGAATTAACACATACACACAGGCAGGCATCAATGTCTGTATTAATTCCTAGAGAGGATATAACCTGTCCTTTCTTTATTCCAAAATCAGCTCTGTCATATCAAACACTTGCAGTTTTTACTGACTAATCTTACCATAGGATGTTGCCAAAAGCCAGTGCAGCATTCCTGAACATCCATGGGAAGAGCCCTTCCCTCCCAGAGAGATCCCAAGGTGAGGGAGATGCTGAGCGACCTGGGGTCACTCCTCCCACACTTCATTTCTGCAGAAAAACTGACCTGCCTCCACTCTTGGAATGCTGGGCACTGGACTGATGTAATCCCTAAATATTCACTGTTCAGGAATCCACCACTTGTAACCAGTGAGGAAGAACATGCAGCACAAGAGCATTTTTGGAGGGAAATAACTGAGGAGTGTGAAGCGTGTTCAGTTCACACTCTAGGACCCTCCTGCAGCCAGGACCACCCTCAGAGTTTATGCCAAACACCCTTTTAAAATACAGAAGCAATTTTACCACAGAGAAGCTTCTACCAAACCATGGACACCTTTCAAATTCCTGGTGTCTGATCCTAATTCCACACAATTCCTCTCTGGGCTGGACAAATTTATCGCTCTTCTTTTAATTTTCCCTCAGTAAGGCAATGCTGAAAAATAACCCCCAGCATTCCAAAGCCCCATTTTTTTCCCAAAGACATCAGGAACTCTGCACTTACCTGAGGAAAATCCCCATTTTTTGGAAAGAAGTCAGTGGGGTCCACAGTTGCATAGTTTGTATCCAAGACATGTGGTCTGCTGATGGAATCCAATCCATACAAATCCTGAGGGAGGTTAAAATATTGCCTGTAAGGAAATGGGAAAAACAGTTACTCCCTGTCAGTCCTCAGCACTTCTCAGGTCACTTCAGCCTCTGTCAGCAGTGAAGCTGAAACTTCAGGATGTCATTTACAAGAGAGTGATATTATGGGATATTATCCAGAAGAGAGATGGCAAAATAATATCTGTACCAGTTCTATCCCACTTCCCAAATTCAGGAGTGTAAGAGCACTGAATTAAGAATATAATTCTTGGCAGTTTGTGTAAACCAGGAAGGATTTAACAGATAACAATGGTGTGCAGTACTCAGTATTTCAGCCCTGATGACAAAGCAGAATGAAGACCTGGGATGTCCCAGGGTGATGGGTGTGGTGGACCTGTCAGTCACACCACAAGTGAGGACATGAGGGAAACATCACACCTGAATGCCAGTCTGGGCCACAAAACCCCCAAAACAGCCCCACAAACCAGCTCTGACAGGGAAACCCCCCTGTGAAGCTACCTGGACAGGGGTTTCACCACTCATAGACACCAAAGGCAGGTCAGAATGGAAGGGTTAGTGATGGGAAACACAGACAGAATTGTTACACAGAGAGAGGAACTAGGGATGTGACTGGTGTGACTTCAAAGGTGACATTTCAAAGGGAACAAAGCAAAGATCCTGCCTGCTCCTCCTGGGCAGGGCCATGCCAGCTTCCTCTGCTCCCTGCTCCCAACATCTGCTTCCTCCAGGCAGCCAGAGGCAAAAACTCTGCACAAGAGCAGCCAATTTCCTTCCTGCTGCCCAGGAGCAGCTGCTGGCCTCTGCTCCACGCCACCTCCTGGTTTGAACAAGCCCTTTCCCTCTCCTGGAGGAGCAAGGAATATGCTGGGTAATCCTTCCCATCAGGGGCCGTGCTCCTGCTTGGGCAGCTGCCACCAACACGGGACATCCACCCTGGCTGGGCTGGCTTCTTCTCCTGGGGAGCTGGACATTGTCCCTGATGCCCAAAAAAACCTCAACAGGGGCTGAGGGAGGGAGAAACAGAGTTTGAACAGAACTGCTGCCCAGGAGGTGGGAATGCCAAGTGCCAAAGGGTTATGAAGCAATTAAGGTGCTGTGTGTGGCCAGCAGCTCATTAACACACCCACTGAACATTTACATGTGGATTTATCTGCAAACACAGTTATCTCCTCTGATAAATACGTTTTTCCTGCTCATTTCCCATCACTAAAGATAACAGCCTGAAAAACGAACAGCTCTTTCTTCCTTTCTTTTTTTCTCTTATTTTCTGTGCTGCCCTGGCTTTACCTGCTGCAGAGACACCTGAGACCCTGTGTGAACACACCTGCACATCCCACCTCACCTCCCACAGTCCAGCCCTGACTGTCAGCTTCTCCTAATCCATCCAAGCAAATTAAAATCTGGGCATAAATTCTGGGAATGAATGTATTTCCACACAGGAAAAGGCTGGCTCAAAAGGCTTTCAAGTCGAGGCTGCTGTGGTCTCTCAGTCTCTCACACGAGGACACAGCTTGGCCAGCATCAAGGAACTAACCAAGGAATAGGAAAACTATTTTTACTGGAAAAGTGAACACCCCCTCCTGTTTCCCTGGCACTCTGTGGCCTGGATAAGGGTCAGTCAAGGTAATGAGAAGGAGACCAAGAGAGCTCCAACCTCCCTGGCTGTGGAATGACCAGCTCTGGTTGGTATTTTGTTACCCTTAATTTTGTTTTTCCCATCTCTCCATGCACTTGGTTCCTGTTTGCAGGAACAGCCCCACAGCAGCTTTGGGCACCACTCTGAGATCCTCCTTGGAAAGCCCCCAAATCCTTTCAATACCTTTGGAGCTGAGCTTTGCTTTCCCTTGAGTCAGAATTCAAAGCTTTTCCCCCTCATTTGCAGGGCTGGCACAGAGCCATTGACAAGTTTGCTTGAATTAAATCAGAACAAAAACGATTTAAGTGGAAGAATCAGTTCAGTGACCTGTGACAGCCAAGGTGTGAACACTGCCCTGTCCCCACCAGCCTCTCCAGGGCTTTGTTCCTGGCAAACTGGTCCATGGAAGCTCCTGTGGGTCAGCAGCTTCCCTCAGAGGCTGAGGGCATTTTGGACAACCAAAAACCATTCCAGAAAGGAAATTTGTGCTGGTTTAATCACACCAGCTGCCTGAAAAGGAATGCACCATTGCAATTCCGCTGCATTCCAGCTGCTCATCTGTGACCCAGTGCATCCAAAGCCCCTGTGGGCCCACAGTGCCACTTCTCTGAGACCTCCCACGTGTGTTTTGGCCAGGTTCCATCCTCTGTCCTCCACTCAGAGACACAAACTCCACATCTCAAGGCAGTGGAAGGTCAGGGAGAGCTGAGAGGCCACGGGCTGCCTCAGCATCAGCCTGGCACTTTCCTTCCACATCAGACACCAATCCAAGTTTTTCAGAGCTTGCTTTACTATTTCAGCAAGCTGTGCTCCATGCAGGGGGGGGGAAAGGATGTAAAAACAGGGTGTAAAAAAAAAGGATGTAAAAAAAGAAAAGGGGTTGTGTGTTTTGGAAACTGAGGAAAGAGCTTTGCTGCAGATGTGTGACCTCATCCAACAGCACAACTGGGCTGCCCCAGATCCCCCCAGCCAGGAATGTGCTGATCCTCCAGCAGCAGGGAAAGCTGAGCTCTGCAGGGATAATTTCCTCAGAAAAGAGCTGACCTGCTGCTCTTCAGAGCCCTGAACCTCCCTGGTTCTTTCAGGGAGCTTTAATACACTGTTGACATTTGTCAGGTTAAGAAAATCCGAACCCAAGAGGCCACATTTGGGGTCTTCTAAAGAAATTCCCTATCATGAAAGTGAACTCCTGAAAGGAAACAGGAAAAACCTGCTTCAGGATAAAGGTGTTGCTATGAGAATAAGCCCTGTCCAAACACAGTCACTTGCAAATGAGATTTCTCTGCAAGAATTCTGAAGAAAAACGTGCACCACCTTTAATGCCAGCTGCATTTTTCCGTGTTGCAGCAAGGGCTACAATTACAACTGCCTTTAAAATCCCACTTTTCAATGTTTCCATTCCTTCCAGGTCCTACCTGTAACCCTAAATCCACCTAAAACAGAGTCACTGCTGCTTTCAAACACAAAAAGCACAGACTTTTTTTTTTAATGTGAAATGCACATATGGAAAATCTCACCTGAAAGGTGATTTTTACAGCTCCTGGGGTATGAAGAACAGCGAGCTGAAGGTGCAGCCTTGGCTAAATCATTCCCTAGCAAATCATTACTACAATGAGCCTCATTTCCAGAAGTAACTCAGGCAAAGGCAGCAAGTCCAGGTTTGTGTCAGACACAGACAAGTCCTTGCAGGATTGGGTTGTTCCCGGCAGCGCTGACACGAGCAGCACCCAACAGGAAGAGAGTGAGGGGCAAAACCAGAACAAATGATCAAGAGGAAAAAAAAAAAAAGAAAAAAAAGACCCCAACACAATAGATAAACACAATCTAATCTTGTGGTTCAATGCAGCAAAACAGAAATTCTGTTATAGCTCTCCGGAGGATTCGCAACGTGTAATTTACAGGAATCCTGCTCAAAAAGCACAGCCCCTTCCAATCAGCAGGGCTGGCTGAGAGCAAAGGGCTTGAATGGATCTGAGACGTCTCCTGTTGTCCTGTGGGGAGGAGCTGGCACAGCCCAGCTCCCTTAGCAGCTGTGGGGCAGCTCCTGGTGCCCTCAGATGGGGAACTGCCCTGTTCCTCCCCTGCCAGAGGGGACCGGGGCCACCAGGGCAGCAGAGCCAGCACAGGGACAAAAATCCCTTCATCCCCTGACAGAGGGGCTGATCCTCACTGCTCCCTCCTGCCTGGAACTCACACCCTCCCAGGGACCATGAAGATGCCAAAATCCCTTTAGGAGAGAGGCTACATTAAATCTCCAGTTCAATTCCAGGCACCTGGAACACCGTGGTTTGCTCAGGATGTCGAGTTCTGCTTCTTTCAGTTCTCCTTCCTCCCACCTCTGACCTAGATAAGGAACACATCCTGTGTGTCTGTGCCACTCCCTGGATTCACAGGGACCAAAGAAGCCATGGATCAGCCTCCAAACCCCACCAGAGTCCCCACCCAAGTCACTCAGTGGTGACAAAAAGCCACTTTATGTTGTCCAAACATTTGTCATATCCCACCTTGTGATCCAGGAGGAAAGTTCATTGTAAAGAGGGAAAATGCAAAACAATATTTTTCAGTACAGACATGACATGGCTGTTAGTGTCAGTCATTTCCAGTAACACGGAAAAGGATTTTAAGTTCACCCAAAACCTCACACCTGGTACAGGTAACACTTTCCTCCACATCTGTGCAAAACTAGAGACTGCCAAGTGTGTTTGCTCAGTCAGATCTGATAAGAATTCCATCAGTGTTATAAATCCAGGCTAAACCAAGGCTGCTCCTCCCTTACTGTAGCCCAAAGGTTTACCAGAAAGCAAAGGTTTTTTTCTTATTTTTAAAAGCAAAAAGCTGTTTGCTGCTGTCTCCAAGCTGCAGCAGTGTCTGAAATGCCACAAGATCAGTAAGTGATGCAATTATTTCCCCATCAGATCATGAAATAAAGTAAACATGGAAAGCAGTAAAGAAACAGTTGAATCACGGGGTGTGCAAGAGCAGAGGGGATTAGACAAAGGAGAACAGCACTCACTGGTTTTCACTTGGGAAAGATGAGGTTGGGAAAGAGCCTGGGTAGCAGCTACTCCACGAGTCGGCGGCCAGCATGGAATTCTGCAAGCAGAAAACACAAAAATTAGAGCAGCAGAGGCCTGGAACTGTGACCTGGCCCAGGCTTCCCTCCCTCAGGGCTTCCCAGAGGCAGAGGTGGCTCCTCATCTCCTGAACACGACTCCAGTTTCAGCTTTACTCCCCTGCCACTGTCCCCAGGTGTCACCCAGGGTCAGTCCCCTTCCCCAGCCCTTTCACAGGACACTCTGAAGGGACAAGAGGAAATGGCATCAAGCTCTGCCAAGGGATGTGTTGGACATCAGGAGGGATTTCTTTGTGGAATGGGTGGTCAGGGGCTGCCCAGGGAGGTGGTGGAGTTCCTAGCCCTGGAGGTGTCCAAGGAAGGCCTGGATGTGGCACTCAGTGCTGTGGGGTGGTGACAAGGTGGGGATCAGTCACAGATTGAACCTGATGACCTTGAAGGTCTTTTCCTCAGTGATTCCATGATTCTGTGATTCAGTCTCTGTGGGATGTCAGCACCAACCCAATAACCTGAAATTGGCTGGCAGAGGTCACATCCAAAAATGTCCTTTTGTGTCTTTTGTCTTCCCACTTCCCTGAACAGTCTCCAATTAACAGGAAGCTCTTAGCTCAGCTCATACCAATAAAATCAGGGAGAGAACACAGTATCTCCTTACTCAGCTCCACAGCAGCCTTTAATCTGTTTTTTGTGTGCCCCAAGCAATGAAACCTTGTACTTGAAGCAACAGGAACTGGGGCCTCGCTTGAACCTCTGTGTCCCTGCATGTGACACATTCCAGAGTTTGAAACAGAAAGAGAAAACTCCAGAAATGTGTCAGCCATTTTGGGACAGGGCTTGCAAATTTTTGCCCTGTTGGACAAATGCATCAGGGTCCTGGTCTGGTTTTAGCAGCTATATCAGGGCAAATAAAACTTATTTATCTTTGCTGCTCTGGAAACAGGAACAGCTGGACCCAGGCACAGATACAGACGTCTGGTAGAGATGTGCTGGGGTAGGAACAAGGTCTGCAGTCCTGGGCAGATTCCCTCAGTCTCTTCAATCCTTCCTTAAGGAGCTGGCACCCAGCAGCTTTCAGAGAGGCTTTGTTTTAATCACAGCCCTGCTTTTTCCTCCTCACTCCAACCTCAGCCCCTCCGATCGATCCTGCCCAGCTGCCTGGGAAGTCTGGAAATCGCTGCTGTAAACACAGCCCAGGACTCCCAGGATCTACCAGGCAAAACTGATCAAAACTGATCTACCAGACCCCTCATGGGCAGAGCCTCCCCTCCCCAGGACCTGCAGGGCCTCCCCTCCCCAGGATCTGCAGGGCCTCACCTCCATGGCCGGCAGGGCGAGCTGGGAGCGGAGGCCGGGGATGCTGTGGATGGCATCTCCCGGCTGCTGGTGCTGTGGGAAGCTGTTCCCCCCATCCATGGCAGGGTGAGCTGAGGGCATCAGCCCTTGTCCTGCCTCATGGAGTCCTCAGGAGGGTGGGACAGGCTGTGGAGTGAGGGGTGGGAGAGTCTTTATCTGTGCTCTTCACCCTGCACCATATCCTGGGCTGGGAAAGAAAGGCACGGTAAGGTTTTGTGAAAGGAGAGGTGGGGGAAAAAAAACCACGGTTGTAAGCTTAAACATAGCTGAGTGATGAGCAAACAGCCACCAGCCTTGAAATGCTGCTGCCTCTTCAGGAAAGAGAGGGTTTTATGGGAAACAGAGCTCTCCATTAGCACCACACCTGGAATTCACCCAGGCTGGAAGTGGAACTCACCTCTCTTGCCTTTCATACCGCAGGAGCCCCCAGGTCCCCAAGATCACCTGGGTCGCTGCACACACAGCTGGGCTCAGCCTGAGGAATTTGCTTATCTAGTGACAAGAAGGATCTGCACTCATGTGTAAACTCATGATAATTAACTCCCCCAAATTGCCTGTGTTTCTGAAAATATGCTAAGCCAGCAGTGGACCCCCATCTCCCACCCTGTGGCACCCTGGGGTCTCCCCAGTTCCAAGGCAGACTCTGCTGTGCACCAAGACCTTTCCCACACCACCAAACCCAACAATACCTTGTTACTCATTTGAAATTAACAGTATTAATACCACAAATTCCTGAATTTATCAGCTTCTGGCACTTTCCCTTTTGCCAGCAAAAGGAGATCCAATGCAGGAGCATCGTCCTGGCAGGATTAACCCCACAGTAACACCCTGCCCCCAGTGCAGCTTCTCAGTCAAAATCTCCAAACTGGTTTTCTTCTAAATTCTCCATAATCCCACAGAGAACCCATTTCCAAATTTAGTGGATCAAAATAAAAATGAGATGGTGAAAGTATCCTATACCACCAGAAGAGCAGAGAAAAGCATCCAAGATGTTTTTACTTCCACCAAATCTTTCTTTGCACCCTTCCTGAATTCCCTTACACTCCCCAGAAGCTGAGTAAATCAAAGTGGCCAAAACCTTTGGATGGAGCAGTCCAGCCACACACAACACCCACAGAGCACAGACCAAGGCTGTAATTTAAAAGAGCCACCTCTGATTATTCAGGGAGACACTATTTGCTGCAAGGAACATTTTTGAAAAGCCGTTTCTGACTCCGAGGCCCGTTTAAAAATAAAAGTGACCTTGCGGTGGACAAAATTACTGTGGCGTTTGCAACGGAAAGTGAAATTAAAGTGACTCTTTCTGCCTTCCCGTGGTGCCACGGCTGTGCCAGCAGTGCCCTTTGGGCAGGGCTGGTGTGGGGGCTGCAGGGCCCACAGGGATCAGCCAGGACCCCCCAGCCAGGACCCCCAAACCCCAACACCAATCCCGTGGTGGAGTCACAGGCAAAGCCCTCGTGTGCCAAGGACCTTCTGCGTGAAAAGCAGAGTTTAACATTCACATCCCACCTCTGGAATGCTGTTTAGAGCTTCCAAAGGGATTGTTTGGGTTTTGGTGGTTTTTTTGTAGGGAGAAGGTCTCTCTTTTCTACTTTGCAAAGATTCCCTTCAGCTCCTACTCAGCTGTACCCAAGCAAGGCTGAGATTTGCTGATCTCAGGGTCAATGTAACCAACTGCTCTGGTGTCTATAAAACCCTGTGACTCTTCCTCACACCAGACTTCAGGGGTTTTGCTGCTTTGCTTTTTTTTTTTCTTTCCCCTACTTGCAACAGCTTTTGAGAAGAAATCAGCAGCAGTGATTCCCGTAAGAGCCACAGCAAATATACAGCTTTACTTACAGATCCAAAGGAACTTAGGAAGGGTAAAATCAATATCAGCATCCCTCCATGCCTGCTCTGCATTAGCTCGTGTCTTACATCACCAGATCTCACTGGTTGACCCTGCAGAGCCTCTAAAGCAGCTCCCTAGGAAAACTGCACAAAATAAAGGAAAACTGCTCAGCAAAAAAGATGGAACACTCTGGGCCTTGGTTTGTGGGGGGCTGTAGTGCAAATTTAAAAATAAATCCAAGCATTAAGAACAGGGGAGGAAAAGAGGCACCAAGAGACCACTCTAGAGCTGGCACCATTCCAGCCACACCTCAGTCCTGGAGGATGCTGAGGGAACTCCTTACCCCCAAAAAATGGCACCAGAACTCGCTGGACACCCCAAAATCCAATCTGCACCTCCCAAATCTTTGTGGTGCTAAAAAAGCTCCTGGTGATGATCGTGGAGGCTGGCCCAGCTCTCACTCTGAGCTCCAGTGCCAGGGGCTGCTGTCCAGCTTACACTCCCAAATTCCAAGGAAAAACTAAATTAAAAACCTCACTAAATCCCGAGTCAGAGATTTGAGTGAGCTTGAGCACAACAGGACAACACCCAGCACAAGAACAGAGAAGTGGGCACAGCCCTCAGTTTGTGCCTGTCCCACCATCCTCCAGGCAGCCACATCACAGAAAACCATAAAAATCAGCAAGTTCCAAAGTGCTTCCACTTCCACATCCCATCCTGCTGCTGTGACAGCAAACACTGATAACACAAAGGCCCACACACGCGAGGGAACCGCTACAGCAAACTTCTGAAGTGTTTTTGCACCACTTCTCTTACCAAACATACTCCGACCAAGCAGCAGCTTCCTCTCTTATGGCAAATCCTCAAATACAAGGCTCCTCGTGTTGGGAGAGGGCTGGGAGAGGAAAGCCCAGCCCAAAGCAGCAGCAGCAGCAGCACACAGGGATTGTTCCCACCTTCAACCACTTCAGTCAGGTTTTCCTGCAGCAGAGCTATGGAAGAGCAGCGATCCCCCAGGTCCAGAGGGAGAGCAGAACACTGAAAATCCCACCAGACATTTTCCTTCCTGGCCGTGCAGCCCAGGTTTGAAAGTGAAAGCAGCTCCCTGCACAGGATGACGAAGTCCCTGAGTGATTCCATCCTATCACTGAGCTCCAGAATAGTTTCAATATTCCAGCTTGCTTAAAGCTTTGCTGTCAGCACAGGGACTAAGGGGCAGCTCCAGCCTGGAATTCCTCTGGAATTCATCATGTCTAGAGGTTACAGAGCACAACTTTCAGCTTTTAACAGCTTGAGCTTTTTAGGCATTTCTCAGACCAGCGCTCCAGCAGGAAAATTCCAATTGGGAACACACAAAGAACTGCTGTGCAGTAACCAGGATGGACAGAGCCGGGAGTGAGGGCTTGGATCACTGCTAACTGAGATCAGGAAAGGTGAAAACAACCCAGTAAATGCAGCCAGCACTTCCTCCTGTTGTGTTCCAGCCTTTGTTGGTGTATTTTAAATTGCCTCCGTTACATGAAGAGAGCCAGGAACCCACAGACATGCCTGGAGCAGCCGGAGCTAAACCTGCCGATCATGAATTACCACGTGCTGGGAACGACAAAAACACCTTGGGAATGTGATCCTGTTCTTCCTCCTGCTCAGGGATCAGTTCCCCTCACCCTGCCCACCCCCACAGAGCTGAGGTGGAGCCCCAAAATGTCCTCACCCTGCTCAACCCACTCATGAGCCCCCAGCACGGGCACCCACTGAAGCTGCAGCTGGAGGGAATCCTGTGGGACACAGTCAGGATGTAACAGCCCCAAAGAAATGGGAACTCAACACTACGGAACTCTGAACAGCCACTTTGACATGTCAAGCACCCAGGCACCTTCAAGTTCCTCTTTCATGCTTCTCCTTGATGTCTTTTTGGGAAGTTTAGACCCAAACATGCAGATGGGAATCGGACTCAGTCGCGTCACCAACGCAAAGAGAACACCAGAGCGGAAAATGCATCTTATGGGTGATGAAAATGGAATTGCTTCAAGGCATCCTAAATCAGCACTTTGAGCCACCCTGATCTCCTGAATGCTTTGAGCATGGAAAAGGCTCCTGGGACACAAGAACTGCATCCCTGGAGCTGGGCATGGCACTGTCAGCACCAGGACAAATCCTGGCATCACCTGGACACCACAAGTCAATGTAGGGCTGCAGCGTGGAACAATCCATGCTGCTGATTAACTGTGGGAATTAGTCTGTAAGGAAAGGGAAGAAAAATCTGGATCATTCCAGAGATTCTTGCAGGAGATGTGGCAGTGAAGGCAAAAGAACAAACTTGCCCTCCAAGGACAGCAGAGCTTGAACAGGGAAAAGGAAGAGCTTGATCCTTCAAGCTCTCCTCGTCTGACACTCAGACCATACAGGGGAAAAACAATCAAATACAGCTTTTTTGGAGGGAAAAGTCCCCTTTAGGAGAAAATATTAACTGCCCCCCACAGGTAGATTCTACCTGTCCCTGCTTTTCCACCTGGGAAAACACACAGGATCAAAATGCCTCCTCAGACAGTAACCACACTCTGCCAAGGAACTCAGCACGTTCCTGTGTAAATCCACCCAGCATCACCCTCACACATCCAGCACCAACATTCCCAAACCACAAACACATCCCTGCGAGGCAGAGCTAGGGCTGAGGCAGTGGCTCAAACATTGGGTGCATGGAATATTCCCAAAAACAGGAGTTTGGATACTCCCCAGCACGGTGCAGAGCCTGAGCAGGGCACTGGGAGCACTGGGGCTGCTCTCCTTCCACGAAGAACTTGGCTAAGCGAGAAAATGCAGGTCCCAAATCCTTTCCACTTTTCCCCCAGTTCCTCTCCCAAGAGACATTTGGGAGAAACCCTCTGGACCTGGGCAGGTCCCAACGTTCTGTTTCACACGCAGCCACTCGTGGTGGAAAAACCACTCCAGGACATCAAAGCTAAATTCCCTATGGATCAGGGCAGCCTCAAGGCAGACTCAACGTGCACCTGCTCCGTGAGAGGCGTGAGCTCACCTTGATCACACCCACACTCTGCAGACCTCGATAATGTAACCAAAGAAGACTTCAGAGTTTTAAGTTTTAGAAAGAAAAATGTCTCAGGAGAGTATAAACCTCTGAAATAGGCCTAGGAGGCTTTCCTGAAGGATCCCTGAAGGATCCAAACTCTCGTGGTGACAAGTCACAGTGTGGTTTGCTCCTGTGCAGAGACCTCCCAGCAATGTTTGAACAAGACAGGTACAGGCTTATTTTAGGAAAATGAGGGTGCAAACATCCAACAAACAGACCCCCATCAAGTAAAGAGCTTTTGGCAGAGATAACAGAGCTCAGGCTTCCAAAGGCTCCAGCTGGCAGCTTATGGAGCTCTGCAAAACCCGGCAGACACACAGCACTCCCAACCAAGCAGCAACAGTATCAGCACATCATTTCCCACTCAAACATTCCCACCTCTTGGTTCAGCCATTCCTGCATGGCTCAGAACGAGCTCAACGCTCCGGTGACACGAGGGTGATGTGCAGCAGGAACAGCCCCAAAGTGGCACAGCCAACACCCTCCTGCCCTCCAGACTCACCTCAGGGCCAGAAAACCCTCTGGGGGTTTGGATCCCAGCTTGGGGATGCCAGTGCTGAACCTGCAGGACCTGCCCTGCCCAGCCCCATCTCATTTTCACTGTAAATCAAGCCTGCTAAGAGGGAGCCACAGTCCTTACACTGGAATTTACAGCTACTCTGAGGAGTTTTAGACTTGGCATTAGTATCTAAAAAGGTGAAGCAACAGTAGCAGCCCAGTTAAGGGTCTGACAGCACTGGTTCCATATGGCAGAGGCTCTGAATTGGGCCAGTACAGGCTGCACCACAGCAGGAGCTCAGTGCAGGATGGATTCACAGCTCCACACTGACAGAGAGGAAGTTTGGATCAGATATTAGGAAATCCTTCCCTGTCAGGATGATGAGGCACAGGGTGCCCAGAGCAGCTGTGGCTGCCCCTGGATCCCTGGCAGTGCCCAAGGCCAGGCTGGACAGGGCTTGGAGCAGCCTGGGACAGTGGAAGGTGTCCCTGCCCACGGCAGGGGGTGGATCTGAATGAGCTCTGAGGTCCTTCCAACCCAAACCATTCCGTGATTCCGTGATCACCGTGCGGATTTCACAGCGCTCCGTGCACAAGCGGCTGAAAAGGGAGTCAGAAACAGGAGGGTTCGCTGGCTGTGCCGGGGCAATTCCCTGTCCGGACAGGGTCGGAGGGGTCCGGGCTGTGCTGGGGTCGCGGTTCCCGAGGCTCCGCAGTGTCTCGGGCTCTCTCCGGTGCGGACACGCGATGCCGGTGCCCGCACAGCCCCGAGCGGGGCCCGCCGGGCGCCCCGGGCCCGCTGCACACCGGGACAGACACGCGTGGGGGACACGGGCGAGGGAA
>VXBR01002478.1:56833-69334 GCA_013400215.1 Cisticola juncidis
CACCCGGACCCCCGGCGTAGGCGGGGCCGGCGTGGGTTGTGTCGTCCTGCACCGCTGACACCCGGAGCAGAGGTGGTGACACATCATGTGCCAGGCGGACTCCCGGTGGATGAAGGATGCCCCCGGGAGCTCTCGGTAGGCACCGAAGGCCTCAAACTTTTGTAGGCGAAAGCGAAGACGCGAGAATTGTTTCAGAAAACTCCTTCAAGGAAACTTGGTTCCAGCTCCCCAACGGCTGAGCCCCCCCGGCCCCGCTCCCTCCGGCCCGTGCTCCCGGGAGGGCGGCGGGAACACCAACCCACCCCGGCTGGGAATCATGAGCTCCTAGGGATGGAAAGTCACGAGAGGGACTGGGAGCTGCTCTGGTTCCACGGGGTGGCCTGACGGCCCGGAGATGACCTAACTCTGCAGGAGCAAACTGGGCCCAGTCAAGGCCAGGTGACTGGGAAGAGCCCCCGGCAGCGGGACCGGGTCGGAAGCAAAGCGAGTCCCAAACTGAGTGTGTCCCGTCACAGATTTATGGTTTTTTTCAAAGACATTCTGGAGCCAGGCCGGGATCTTTTGGCATCCAACTGACCTGGAAGCAGCTCTTAGGTTTGATTTTCTTTTTTTTTTTCCCTTCATTTTTTTGGTTGTTTTTTTTTATTATTATTATTATTCATGTTTGTACAATCTTCTGGGTATTTTTTTTCCGAGAAGGAGTAAAAGGGAGTGTTGGAAACTAACAAACAGGATTAAAGCCCTGAGCGCTTAAGGAGAAAAAACAGGTTAAGGAACTTAATCCAGGATGGATCTGCAGGAGTCCCAGCAGCTGGGAATGTTTGCAGAGAGCGAGCTGATGTCGGTGGGCATGGACACCTTCATCCACCGCATCGACTCCACCGAGGTCATTTACCAGCCCCGGCGCAAACGGGCTAAGCTGATCGGCAAGTACCTCATGGGAGACCTGCTGGGAGAGGGCTCCTACGGCAAAGTCAAGGAGATGCTGGACTCAGAGACCCTGTGCAGGAGAGCTGTGAAGATCTTGAAGAAGAAGAAGCTGCGCCGGATCCCCAACGGGGAGGCCAACGTGAAAAAGTGAGTGAAGAGTTGTGGGAGCTGAGGGGGTGAACGTGGTCCTTGTTTATCCTGTGTTGGTTTAGCTGGCAGCGTGGCTCTGCTGGGGAAGGAAGTGCTTTCTAATCCACAGGTATTTAGGAATCTCTTCCCTCTGAACAGCAGCCAGCACTCTGGGTGAGGCTGGGCACAGGTTCCCAAGGACTGGGACAGTCTGGGATACACCACTTTGGTGTCACTTAATGGATAAAATAGTTTCTTACAGCAATTCCTCTGTAAGGTCTCACCTTGCCCAGGTGCTGCTGGCTGGGAAAAGCGAAGGGACACAAACACACCTGGTGTCCTCACAGTGGGGGTTGTTCCTGTACCTGCCCAGGTGTGTTCCACAGGCCCTGGAGCTCTCTGTGGTGGCAATTCCTTCTCCCACCCCTGTGGAAGGTGCCTGGAACAGGATCCAATGTATGGGGCACTCCATGGGCACAGGAAGTTTGGGGTTTTTTCCTTGGCTTTATTTCTAAAGTCCTTGGGAGGTAACTCAAGGCTCTGCCCTGCTGATTTCTGTGGCTGTAAAATGTGTCCAAGGGCTGTTGGCTTTCTGTGCCTCTGACACTTCTGGTTTCTCAGGCACAAAGCCCTCATGGAAGTGAACCCCAGGAAAAGTCAGATGTGGGGCTGGATCCGTGGGGCTGCTGTGGGAACTCTCCCTTCCCTGGACCTTGCAGCAGCTTCGTCCCAGCCCTGCCAGGAGCTGCTTATCAGCCGTGCAGGAGCCTCTGCAGCCCAAACAACCCAGGAGGGTTTATCTAGGCTGGGAGGGAGAACTCTGAGACTCTTGTGGGTTCTGCTGTGGGTGAACCCTGACCTGCAGAGTCCTGTGTCTGTCCCTCAGTTTGATTTCCCAGTTTAGCAGTGAGATATTTCACATCCTGTCCCAGCACTGCTGTCAGGGAGCTCTCTCACTTTGCCTTCCAACCTTTCATGACAGCCTTGGCTGTGGAATAGTCACATCCCAAGGCTGGGACCTCCCTGTCTCTCTCCCTTCCTGGCTCAGGTTCAAGATCCAGCGAACTTGGTTAATGTGTAATAAAATGTTTCTTGTTTTTCTGGTGGAGGCTGAGTGCCCGTCCCTGGGTCCCTCCACGGGCACATCCAGGGCTGCACTGGGGAATGTGGAGCTGTTTCCTCCTTAGGGAAGCTTTTAATGTAAATTAGGTAAAAAAGGCTTGCCCACATCAGGAGAGTTCCCTGCTCTCAGAGCCATGGGAATGCTCCTGTGTCCTGAGGTGAACTCTGTGCAAGTTTTATTCATACCCAGAGTGGGGCTGTGTGTATCAGATGGGTCATTAAGGGAGTTATTAAAGGGGTTTTCTGTGGACGTTTCCTGGCTGAGCCCCACCTGCTCCAAAACACCAAGGCAGATTTTAGGTCTTGCCTTGTAGCCAGGGGTTTACTTTAGTTCAAGTTCCTATTTCTGTTCCCTCATCCTTTCCCTCTGCCCACCTATCCATGTGCTTTATCTGCTGCTTCAGTGGGGAATTTTAAGGCAAACTGTTGTATTTTGTGGTCCCCTGGTACTCTGAGCTTATCAGAACCCTTCAGCACTGCTGTGAGAGGGAATAAAAGCTGTGTCTGCCCCGAGTGTGGAGATTTGTGACCAAACCCAGGTGTCTGAGTGGTCAGTGTCAGAGGGACAAAGTGCTGTGGGGTCTCCAGGTAGCTCTGGGCAGGACACTGACTCAATATTTTAATGTCAACATGGCCAAACTGCACTGGAATCTCACTTTAGGCAGCTGTGTCAGAGCAGCTTTGAGGAGTTTATTTCCAAAAACCACTCCTGTGCAGAGAACAACAGGAAATCAGTTTGTGAGCTGGATCACACCATCAGGTCCTGCTTTCTCTCTTGGAATCTGATCACTGAAGTGGTTTCCAGTGTTTCCTGCCAAAGAGGGAAAAGCTGCACGTGAGGCTTGGGTTGGGCAGAGGTGACTGAGTTGCTGTGGTGGGCTCCTGCCTCTGCCCCCTCACAGCTCTGCTGGTAGGGTTTAATCCAGGGAATTCCCTGGAAAACAGTTCCTGGAGTGTGGCCCTTGGGTGATTCCACAGGCAGTAACACACAGGGAGTAATGAGAGTGCAGTAATGAGCTGGGGAGGATCCTGCAGGTCTCAGCTGGGCCTTGGGCACCTGGAGATGTTGGGATGGAAATAGGATGTAAATGCCATCCTTGGGTCACTCCTTGCTGATATCCCAGGCCACAGCCTCATCCCAGCCCTGTCTCCTGATGTTCTGGAGACCCAGAAATTACATCTAAAATGTGTTTGGGACTTATATCAAATTGAATTATTTTTTTCTCTGCCCCAAAATGCTCTTCTTCTGCCCTGAGAAAATGAGCCCTGAAGGGCTCCCCAAGTCCTGGAGAGGATGTTGAGGAGGCTTTAAACTTGTAAGGCACAGTTGCCTTAAATCTATTGGGAGAATCTTCATTTCTCATTAGAGCAGGTGGAGGTGGCTCAGTCAGGCAGACACTGCTGAATCTCATCCCTGCAAAAAAAAAAAAAAGTAATTTAGTGGGATTGCCAAAAAGAGGCAGGAAAACCTGGCAGCCTGTGGCTGCAGCAGCAGCAGAGGTTTAATAATGCCGTGTGCTAATAGACTGACACGTTAATTAAGTGTTTGGGGCTCTGTGGGATCCCAAGTGCCCTGTGCTGTACTTACCACCTCGGCAATTGCTCCGGTTGGAATTTGTGCTCCTTGGAATTCCTCGGAGGGTTAACCTGGGTTAGGGAGCTGTGCTGTGGCAGGTTTTTCTTGGGGACTGCAAGTCCCAAGCTGGAACCTCCAAACAGGGGCAGCCCTGCTGGGGAAGGACTTGCAGGAAGCCCTGGAGGTTTGAGCTCGGGTGGGAAGGGGCTGATCCCATTTCCCCAGACGTGTTCCACATGAAACCCTGTGGCTCAAGGACTTTCTCTGCTTGGGTTGAGAGGTAAAACTCTGGGACCTGTACCCCATGGAAAAGCACAGGTTGTGATTGATACAGACCTTGGGATGCCAGACATCCCTGCAGGAGCAGGATGTGGATGGACCCTTGGGACTAGGAAGGAGAAAAAGCAACACTGAGATTTTCCTGGCACTTCCAGCCCTTGGGCTCACACAGTCCTGGAGCAGGTGCTGCACTTCCTAAGCTCTCAGGATGTTGTGGGAAGAACCTTGTGAACCAAAGGAAGGGAATTAATCTTTTGGCTGCGTTGCTGGGTTTTGTTTAGGCAGAAATGGCTGGGAACAAGCTGTAGGAGGAACACTGGGTCTCACAGTGGAGATGTCCAGGAAGGAAAATCTGCTTTTGGCATCTTCCAAAATGGTGTGGCACATGCAGCAAGGGGACAGCTTTGCTATTTACAGTTCTGAGCAGCAACACCCCCTGTTATTTGCCAGAGCAGGTACCTTGCAGGGGATAAGTCTTAATCTGCCAGGATGAGCTTAATGGATCTGACAGAGCTCGAGTTAGAAGGTCTTTTCCTCCTTGTCTCCCTCCAAAGGGGTTGTACTTGGAAGCAGGCCTTGCCCTCTGGCAGTCTGTCTGGCCACACACTTGCAGTGAGCTGTGATGGGGTTTTGTTGTCAGTTTTGAAAGAAAAAAATTCAAATTTAGGCCCATTCTGAGGCAGTGAGACCTATGTTCTGCTGCTCAAGGGGTTTGCAAAGTGAAGCGGGATGGGAGGTGACTGGGCTGGCTGTCCCTGCTCCTCAGGCATTCCAGAGCAAAAGAGGGGCTAAAAATAGAAGTAATCTTTCCTCTGGGAAAAAGACAGCTTGGCCTCTGCCCCAGGGGTGGGGGCACTGCCCTGGCATTTCGGATTGGTTTGCAAAGTCCTCCTTGGGGGGGAAATCATACAGAAATATGAGATATTTATTAGTCTGTTCAAGGTGGGAGGAATTAGTGTTTGTACTTCCGAGCTGTATTACAGGGGGTGAACTGTTTGGATCAGGATTTTAAATGTATTTCCCAGCATTTGGGCCTTAAAGCAGTTGTGTTTGAGTGTGTTTGCTCCCCTCTGGCAGCCCTGGTTGGAGCCCTCAGCCCTCTCCCTCCTTGCTGCATCTCCTCAGCCCCACACTGACTCTGGCTGCAGTTCCTGTGCTAATTTAATCCACTTCAGCCCTTTGGTCATTCCTATGATTAGACTTGTCTGCCGTGTCCACAGAACACTTGGGAGCTTTGCTGTGGTATCCTAGGTCTCTGCTCAGCTCTTGGTGGCTTCTTCTAAATCCAGAGCTGAGAAAGGAATCTCTGGCCTTAACTTGGGTAGTGAAATAATTCGTAGTGCTCAGGCATCCTTAAAAGATCACTAAGGATTCTCCTTGCACTCCTGCATGGGAGAAGCCTTTCCAAGGAGCAGCTCCTGGTTTTTGCTCAGCCTTTGTGCTGGCCCCAGCTCATTAGTGGAGCTGCTAATTGTGCCCGTGAGGGGCTCTGAGCTGTTTTTGGGCAGGGGCTGTGCTCAGATCTCCTTGTAATGCTGCTTCCCAGAGGCTGAGCTGATGAAGTGTGACCACATCACTCTGAAAGGGAGCTGGGAAGGAGAATTTGGGAGCTCAGCACAGCCCAGGATGGAGCATCAGCAGAACAAAGTGAAAAGCAGGACCTGCACTGCCAGGCACCAGCAGAACCACCCCGACCTGACTGTCCTGCTCTGCCTGTTTCCAGCTGGCATCCAGTGGGGTTTTGCAGGATGGCTTTGATGCAAAAGAGACTAAACTGTGGTTTGGGGCAGGTACAAAATCCCTGGAGACAAAGATCAGAACAGCAGACAGAAGGTGACACTCAAGGGGCTGTTCCCCGAGCCAAGGGAAGGTGGCTCCTCACTATTTTACCTTATTTATTCCCCACAAACTCAGGATTCAGTTGAGATCTCTGAGCCATTCAGTCAGGTTAAGTTTGGGTGAAATTTTGGAAGAATGCAATTGGGAATCAGCTTTTTAAACATAACTTCTCCTTGTCTCTTCCTGCAGGGAAATCCAGCTCCTGCGGCGATTACGGCACAAAAACGTCATCCAGCTGGTAGATGTGCTGTACAACGAGGAGAAGCAGAAAATATATCCTTTTGCACAGGGCTGGTGATCAGGTTTGAGCTCCCACTGGTCCCTGCTGTAGTTCTGCTTCTGGGAAGGCCCTTTTGGATGTCTCTTTAGCTTTAATTTTTGCAGCTAGATTGTTTTTTTAACCATCCTGCCCACCTGGCAGAATTTTCAACACAAACACAAATTCACACAGACTCTGATCAAGGCAATTTTATCCTCACTTTGCTGGATTTTGTGTGACCCTGCCACACTGACAGCACTTTGCTGGAACCAGTGGGGAAATTCCTGGAGCTGATCCCTTGCAGCTTGTGTTATAAATGGATGCTTTTATTTTTGACAGTGTTTTCTAACTACCGTCTCCTTATTACAGTACTCCAGAAAAGGAGTAATTTAATTGTGTGCGTTAATTAGATCAAACACTCTGCCACCAGATCATTAGGATAAAGCAGTGTGACAACTTCTGCTTGTGCTGTGGCCTCGGCAGAGCGAGGGGACTGCGAGTCAATTACTGATAGAGAGATCCTGGTTAATTAGGTAGAAGGGAGGAGGCAGCGTGGGGAAAAGGAGCCCGAGAGAGACATCGTGTGTTGGTACCAGGTGATGACAACCCAAAAACATCTCTGGGAGATGGGATCTCTCCAAGGATGCTCCTTGCTGGACTTTCTCAGCAGTGCTGGTCCAGAGTTGGTTTTCAGTGCTTTCCCCTTGCAAGGACAGATTGACTTTGTTATTTTTATCTTTATCTGTTCCTTCACTCTCATAAAGTTTGTTCCTCCCTGTGCTGATTCTGGCTGGGGGGATCTGTTCTCACTGGAGCTGGGAGCAGGAATTCATCCATGATTTTGTTCAAAGCCTTCCCCAGCTCCTGGCTGGCACTGCCTGTGCTGCATGTCCTGGGCTGTGACAGAGCAGACCTTGAGCAGCCTCATGGGGAACAGGTTTGGGAATGGATCCAGAAGAAAAGGGATTGTTTCCCTGAGGCTGCCCTGGGGCAGGGCCCTTAGTCATGCACAGGGTGTTGGTTCCTTGCAGGAGGCAGAATTGGAGTTTAGGGGGGGATATCAACATCCCCCTTGGTGATAAAAACAAAAATCCTCATTTCCAGACCAAGCATTGTGGGATTGGAAATTGAAGCTGTGGAAGGAAGGATTCTGTTCCCACCTGTGTTTTCTGTTGCTGGTGGAAGTGCACTGCAGGCTTGAGCTGTTTGTCACAGAGTCACAGAATGGCTTGAGTTAAAAGGACATTAAAGCTCATCCCATTCCACCCCCTGCCATGGCAGGGACACCTTCCCCTATTCCATCTTGTTCCAAGCCCTGTCCATCCTGGCCTTGGACACTTCCAGGGATGCAGGTTCAGCCACAGCCTCTCAGGGAAACCTCTGCCAGGGCCTCACCATCCTTACAGGGAAGATTTTTTTTCCTAATCTCCCATCTAACCCCCCTCTCTGTCAGCGTGAAGCAATTGTCCTGTCTTGTAAAAAAATCCCTCTCCATCTTTTTATAGGCTCCCTTCAGGTTAAGCCAACATTTGAGCAACTCACCTAATAAAAACCTTCAGTGATTTTCTGTGGGAAAAGGGAAAGCTGCGGTAACTGGATTAAAAATATCAATGACTTTTAGTATTTAAAAGCTGCTTGCTGGCCTGCTGTGGCTGGGAGTGCAGAGCTGATGGTGAATGGAGAGCTCAGCCAGGCAGAAAATGAACCCAGTTCCATGAGCAGCATCCCAGGGATCCTGTTACCAGTGTGGGGGCAGAACCCCTTGAGGAGGAGAACTGAGAGCTTGGGGCACCTGTAATAGATCTGCTCCAGCCTGGAATTGTGTTCTGTAATCTGGTGGATCAACCTGAATTGGGTCAGTGACCAGGGAGGGGTGAGGAGGTGTTAATGACACCCAGTCAGGCTGTCCTTGAGCCTCTTTGCTCCCTGGGAACTGCTCTGGATTATCTGCCATTTATTCTCCTTGCAGTGGGAGAGTTGATGTCTTCCACATTACTCTGATAGAAGTAATTCACAGATTTCTTCCAGAGTATGAAAGGGTAGGAATGAATTTGGGGGGGGAGTCCTTCTTCTGTTCTTGCTTTTATTGATTTGCTGCATGTCTTTGTGCCCATCATAAAATCTTGTTTAGGGTATATTTAGAGGATTTTTAGGGTCTCTCTGAAGTGCAGCTCATGGGGAATGGAGCAGGAATTTAATGAGTTTTCAGTGTTAAATGGAACGTGCTAGAGAGGGGTAGCAGAGTCTTCAGCCCAGATCCCACACAGGACAGGAGTCTCCCTTCTGCCTCTTCTACCTCATGTGTCTTCATGGGGCAAAAGTAACTTATTTTGGGCTTAGGTTAAGAAGTCACCTTGCCTGGAGGAATAACTGACCATGCTTGGGATTGCAGGGGAGCCCTGGCAGCCTCTGCTCTGTCAGGACCCTTCCCAGTGTCCCAGGGTCTGTTCTCCCAGGCCCCTCCAAGCCAGACTTTGCCTTCAAAAGCCCAGGGAGAGGAGGAAACAGGTAATTACAGCATCAGGCAGTCTGCTTCCCATTTTTTTGGCCCCAACATTAAAGCCTACAGAGAAAAAAACTGGAATATGCTGCAAGGGAACAAATGCCGCAAAGTGCCACCAGCTCTTGGCATTCTGTTGTAACAGTTTTTATCCATGTGGTTTCAGAAAGCTTCCCAGCTCTCCAAGGATCCTTTTTCCTGTTACTGGAATACTCCTGTGGAGCTGGGGATAAGCAGCAGCTGTTCCACAGAGTGCACAGCTGGGTTGTTTGGGGCAGAGAATGAGGAAAGACCAATTTTAGGGAAGGTGTGGGGAGCTCCCTGTCATCTCAGGTGCAGAACACACAGGGGGAACAGGCTGCAGCTCTTTTTCCAGGAAGTTCCCAGATTTCTGTGCCCACTTCAGGGTATTTCCCTGTTCTACCTGTGAGATCTCCAGCTTCTTTTCTGTGGAGCTCCCATCCTGTTCCAGGTCTGGTCACAGAGCTGTAGATGCTCATTTGGCAGAAGGATTTTCCTGTAGGTGCTTTCCTGTGCTGTGGGAGCTGGAGGAGCATCCCTCAGTACCTGGGGAATATTTAACTCTGAGGAGTTTTAACCCTGGAGCTTCCTTAACTCTGCCCTCACGTATATGGTGATGGAGTACTGTGTGTGTGGGATGCAGGAGATGCTGGACAGTGTCCCAGAAAAGAGGTTTCCAGTGTTTCAGGCTCACGGGTAAGTTCTGTCCCTGTCCTCACTGTGTTCTCCTGAGTGGAGAGCACATTCTGCTCTGCTCAGGCTGCCTTTGAAAGCAAACCTGGCTTTGTGCAATAATTTCATATTTTACACCCATGCAAAAAAAGTGAAAAGCTCTTGAAGTGGCCAGCAGGGATTGCCCTGAGATTCTGGAAGGAAAACCATGCTTATGTTGGTTTTTCTGTTATTTTTGGGTTTACTTCCTGAGCTGCCCCCCTGGTCCCTGTGCTCCTGCTTTGCCAAGGGGTGTGAGGGGGGAATCTCCTGCCTAAATGGAGGTCAAGCCACAGTTCAACATCAGAAAAGACTTTAAAGGCCTTGGGATGGATTAGGGATTGGCAATATCCAGCAGGATCTGGTAGCTGGGATAAGCTGGAGCCCCTTTCACTCCTCAGGGCAAGAAACCTAAAAATTCTGGGGATACAAAAACATTGTCAGGATCAAATCAGGGCAGAGCAGCAAATCTGTGGCAACTACATCATTTTATGGTCATATTTCCATTTTATTTTAAGAGATTTCTGAGATTACAGACAGTCCAAGTGAAATTCAGGCACATTAATATTATTTCTGGGTATTATGAGATGAAACACTTTTCTCTACAACTGCCAGGCTGTGTGTGGGTTACAGTGATGGCCCAAAGTCTCTGACCACAGCAAAAAGCTCCTTTCTGGTGGCTCAAAGTGTTTGATTTTTCCCCTCTGCCTCTCTCTGCAGGTACTTTTGTCAGCTTATAGATGGCTTAGAATACTTGCACAGCCAAGGGATTGTCCACAAGGATATAAAACCGGGGAACCTCCTGCTAACAACCAATGGGACACTAAAAATATCCGATTTAGGCGTAGCAGAGGTATGTGAGAAGCACAGCAAAGTCAGAATGGGACATTCTAGATTGAGGTCACCTCTGTGGGTGTCGTTGATTTATTGTGCATTTAGGCTTTTGTGCTGTTGCACTTGCAGAGTGCTCTAAATGACTCTGAATATTTATTGCAATTGGCAAAGCACTTCTTTTGGTAACAGCGTGAAACCTCTGCTCAGGAAGGACAGAGAAGGAAGATGTCAATCTTGGATGAGCCAAAAAATGGGGGGAAATGGGGATAATAAGCTACATAACCTCATCCTTCTTTTTATATGGAGACTGTCTCAGGTAGGAGAGGTGCAGGACTCATCACTGTGGCGTGTGGCTGCTGTGGTGACGTGATCTCATTTACATCTGTAAATGTTCAGTAGAGGAGTTTTCCCCTTTTGTTTCCCACTGGAACTTTTCCAAGAGTCCCAGTTTGTTTTGCTTGGAAGCCTGACACTGTTTGGTCTCTCCTGCCACAGGCGTTGCATCCGTTTGCGGAGGACGACACGTGCAGGACGAGCCAAGGGTCGCCAGCATTCCAGCCCCCAGAAATTGCCAACGGCCTTGACACCTTTTCAGGCTTTAAAGTCGACATCTGGTCTGCGGGGGTGACGCTGTGAGTGCCCGGAACCCCCAGGAATTTCATAAAGACACCCTCAGACAGCTCAGTCCTGGCCCAGCTCTGTTGTCACCACCCCTGTGTGGTGTGGGGAGCTGAGAGGGGGGTGCTCTCACTGCTGTGGGTGGGTTTGTGCTCCCCAAAAGTACCTTGAATTCTGCACAAGGGGATCTTTGCTCTCCATGAGTGACTCTGCAGCTGTTGCTCAGCCCCCAGAGGCACAGCCAGAGCAGTAACAGAAACCACAAGTATCTCCAGTATTTATTTTTAAGTTTTTGCTGTCCCAGACTGTCAGGGAGATGTCCTGGTGGTTTTGACCCCTGTGAATGAAAAGCTGTGATGAAGGCAGGCTAAGCTTAAAGAGGTTTTGCACATCCTGCCAAATATTCCTCTTTTGGTTTCCTCTTGGCTGTTTTTGGCTTATGTAGTCAGGTAAGAACTGAGTCCCTGTGTGCTGCTTCTCATCCTTTTTCTTCTGCCTTCACAGATACAACATCACAACGGGTCTGTACCCTTTTGAAGGGGATAATATCTATAAATTATTTGAAAACATCGGGAAAGGAGACTACACAATTCCAGAGGATTGTGGTCCTCCACTCTCAGACCTATTGAGAGGTGAGTCTTCCCAGCTGCTTCCAAAAGGGTAACATTTAAATTTAAACAATATAAACAAGCAACAACTCCTCAGCTTGCACAGTGCATGGGATCCTGTTAGTCACTGGCAGATCTTCAGCACTGGTATTTTCCTGAGATCCACCAACCCCCTGCACAGCTTGCAGCCACTGCTGTGTAGAGCTGGTTCTTCCATTGTTTCCTGGGCTCAGAGAAGCTTTTACATCTAAAGACAAAATTTAACCTTCCACAAGAGGTTAAATTTAAAATGGCATAATAGCATTGATGCAGGTTTGAGCACTCAGATGCTGTGTCCAGGCTGTCCCTAATGTCACACATTGAGTACTCGGGGTCTGCCATCCCTCCTCATCAACCTCTGCTCTGGACTTGTCTCAGTCCCATTTGTCTCATTCCCCCCAAATTCAGAGCTGCAAGATATTGGAGCAGTGACAGGTGCCCAGTTTCACAGCAGGGATGGGATAGGATCAGGAGTGGCACTTGCTGTGGAGAAAGTTGTGTGTTTTTTTTGGATTTTTTTCTTTATTCCTGTCACTTATTGCAGCAGTTTGAGCTTTAGTGCTGAACAGTCTCTACCTGTGGAGGATGAGTGGTCTGGCAGGGCAGCGGTTGTGCTATGAACAGCAGGCAGCCTGCAGGGCCTCTTTGGCAGGAGCTGGGATGTGATTCCAGTGTGGGAGAGCCTGACCAGCATTCCCAGTGCCTCCTTGGCACCAGAACAGCCAGGTGCAACCATGCTCCTCAGCCTGGGCTCATCCTCTCCTTTCTCTTCAGCTCTTTGTGAGGAATCAGCCCCCAAGTGTGGGATGTTTGTCTTGTTTCACACTGATTTTCCTGGTCCTAGTGCTCTGAGGTTGGTGAGGGGCTGGGGGGCACTGAGTGCCTTCCTGCTGGCAGCGAGTCAGCTCTGCAGGGCCATGGGCTGGGAGCAGGGCCACGGGCTGGGAGTGGGGACACGGGCTCGGGGCAGGGACACGGGCTCGGGGCAGGGACAGGGGCTGGGAGCAGGGCCACGGGCTGGGAGCAGGGCCACGGG
>VXBR01002478.1:69536-87548 GCA_013400215.1 Cisticola juncidis
GGCTCAGAGCAGGGACACAGCTCCAGGCTCAGCACACGGCCCCAGCTCCTGGCTCAGAGCAGGGACACGGGCTCAGAGCAGGGACACATCTCCACGCTCGGTGCAGGGACACAGCTCCAGGCTGGGAGCAGGGACACAGCTCCAGGCTGGGAGCAGGGACACAGCTCCAGGCTCAGTGCAGGGACACAGCTCCAGGCTCAGCACACAGCCCCGGCTCCAGGCTCAGCACACAGCCCCGGCTCCTGGCTCCGTGCCGGCCGTGCCGGCGGCAGGTGGTGCTGTCAGTCCGAGTTCTTCCGCCACCGCCGCCGGGGCTCCCCCGGCCCCTCGGCACCAAGGAGCTGCCAGACCCCCGCAGCCCCCCTCGGAGGCTATTTTAGCTTCCCTGGCCCCGTGCCAATGATGAAATCAGTTATTTCCATGTGTTTCCAAAAGCATTAGCCAGCTTTAGCAGCTTTCCGAAGGCGTTACATAAGGCAGCGCTTCCAATGGCGCTCGGCACAGCCGGGATCCGGCTGCTCGTGGCCTGATGTGCTTCACATTGTACCTGCCAGCCCCAGGGAACGGTGCCCTCAGCTCCGTGTGGCATTTGGCTTGTGACTGCTGACTTCAAACGTGCCCTTTTAATGAGCTGGGAGCTGCCCAAATGGAGAAATCCCGCAGTCCTGTTGGCCCGGCAGCAGTTTTCCTAAAGCATCCAGCAGAACTCCTTGGAGGTTTGTGTTCAGCCTCTCAGCTGCACTTAGTGCTTCCCCCAGGGGAAAGGAGCGTGGCACTTTTCTCTTTTCCTGTACTGAGGATATTGACAGCTTAAAATCTTGTGCTTCATTAGCACAATAACTCCCCTCCTAGTTCTCTTCCCACCCCTGCATGAGATCTGGAGCCAGAATTACCTACTCTTCCCTCCGCCTGGTTTTACATGAAAGAGCTTTGAATCTGATGTCCTTTGTCCATCTCTCACAGCCTGACTCTCCTCTTGCATACTCACTGTTGTCAGTTTGTCTGTCTGTATCCCTTCTGTGCTTCTGCACCACAGAGGTGGGAGCTGAGTGGGTTTGGCAAGGAGAGGAGCTTGTCTGGCCAAAGGTGGCTGCATCTTTCAGGGCAGTGGGAAGCCCTAAGAATTCCTCTTTTTATCCTCTTTCCCACCTGAGAACAGTCTCCCACCCCTCATCTTGCTGTGTATGAGCTGCTACATCACAAAAGCTGCCAAAACCTCTGATACTCCCCTTGCTTGGTGTGAGACACATTTCCCAGTGGTCAGCATTCCAGGTGGCTTTGAGGGGGCTGAATTTTGGGGTGAGATTGCCCCAGCTCTGACTGCTCTGGAGGCCTGAGCAGCTCCCCAGCACCTGCTGAGGCCCAGGGCTGAGCCGTGCAGCGGTGGCACCACGTAGCTATGGTGACAAACCTGGATGCTTTATTTAGTTCCTGCTTTTCCTCCAGAACATCTGCATTTCCTGGTCAGTGCCTGCTCCTCCTGCAGCAGGCTGGAGCTGAATCCATTGCCTGTGGGTCAGATACTGTCAATGGCTGTGTTTGTGTCAGCAGCACAGACACCCCCAGCTCAGCTCTGTCGCTCTGGCGGTTTTGTCTCATCTTTGTGTTGCTTTGAAAGGATCTAAAAGCACTCTCAGGGCTGAGAGCGCCTGGTCTGGGTTTGAGAGAGGCAGAATTCAGTGCAGCAAAGTGCTCATTTCCTCTGTCTGCCAGGGCTGTGCTGACCACAGGCCCCACAGCCAGGCTGTGAAGCAAACACAAACACACTTTGTAAAGGTTTTTTTTCGTTCTTCTGTTGACTACTTTTGTAATGCATCTTTACTTTTTCTTCCCCTTGAGCTTGTTCTTATCTTCATTCCCCTTTTCCAGAACAGCAGAGTTTAGAGGACTTAAAGCTTCAGTGGTATTTGGCTTGTAAAGAGACTCGCATGACGGTATATCCTCCAGATTAGTTGGGATGCTGCTCCTCATTTTGTCTCCCTAATCAGGGATGAAGCTTTATTTATACTCTTCAAGGATGGAAAGAAGAAGGGCTGGTGCTGTTTTTTGTGTGTGCAGTCAGGAGAGATGTGTCAGAGTGGAAGAGTTTATAAATAGCCTTAAAGTTCTTCTGGCAGCATCTGCCCATGGCTTATCAACTCCTGTGCACTTTGCTTCTGGACCAGAAAAATGCACAAGGTCAGCTTTCCTCCTCCTGCTCTAATAGACTTTTACTGGAAGAGGAAGCTTTGAGGCTGCAGCTCTGCATTAATCAGCATCTGGATTGATTTCCAGGCCCTGGTGACCTGGTGGTTGGATCCTCAGAAGTTTGTTTTCTCACTTCCATGACCTTTCCTTGCTGGGACAGGGAGAGGGGCCTTCCTGGTGACTGTGGGATGCTTTAATCCTGCTGTGGCAGGAGTCTCCAGGGCTGTCTGTGCCCATCCAGAGCCTGTCCTGGAGCACAGGCTCGAGATTTGCCTGCAGAGGGAGTTTGTGGCCAGAGCAGCCAGCAGGGAGAAGGTCCTGCCTCATTTACAGATTGGCCTCACACTGCTTTTACAGTGGTTGTTAAAAGTTGATCCAAGCTGGAGGCTGAAGTGGAATCCAGGTTGAGTTTGGTAACCTTGCTGTTGGATTTCTTCCTGCTTCTCCAGTCCCACACGTGAGGCTGTCCTGTGTTCTGAACTCCAGGAATTTTGCCCTGGAGCTGTGCCTGTCCAGGATCACTGAGTGTGTGGGCTGAGGGTTGTGAGGAGCTCAGGGCAGACCCATGATCTCCAGTTTCTGGGTTGTCACTTGATGTGATTTGAAAGGGTTCTGAAAGTGTTGATGTCCTGCAGAGGACACGATACCCCTGTCTGGGCACGACTGTGTGGTGTCTGTTCTTATCAATTTAATACCTGATAATTCTCCATGAGAGGACTTGATATTTTAGGAATAATTTCCTCATGGAAAAGGTTGTCAGGCACTGGAAGGGGCTGCCCAGTGAGGTTTGGATCCCCCAGCCCTGGAGGAACCTGGACACAACACTCAGTGCTCTGCTCTGGACAACAAATTAGGGATCATCCACAGGTTGGATTTGGTGATTCTGTGACACCCCTGTATGTGCACAGCGAATCCTCTGGGAATACTGGGGAGCAGAGGCTGGGCTGGGCCTCCTGAAGCATTCCCTGGCACAGCCTGGCCCATCCCTGCTCGCAGATAAACTCCAGGGGAGTCTTTACCCTAAATGGCCGCGAGCGGCGGCCGCTGCGGGAGGACGCTCCGGGATGATTTTGCCTGGTGAATAGAACATGATGTTTTGTCTTGCTGAAGCCTCTCCTCAGTGCAGGACTGGAGCCACGGAGCTGCCACCAGTGACTCAGAGCTGAATGTGTGAATGTACATTTTCAGCGAGGATGCTTCCCCTTTTTCTTTCAGATGTTGCCCCAAATGCGATCGTTTTTCATTGAAGTAAAAATTCCTTTTGGTTATTTTCCTTCTGCCTTTTTAATGTTGCTTGAGAGCAACAGCTCCCTGTGCTGTGGTTGTTTGTGACTACTTCTCTTGGGCCTCCTTTAATCATTTACCTTAAACTTCTTCTCCTGCTTGTTCCAGTTTCATCTGGTAAATGCCTTAAATTTCAAAAACACTTTAAAGTGTGGTTTTTAAATAAATCAATGGGGGGAGTGGGTGGTTTCCTGACTTCCCCGTTTCTAACTACATTAATATGAGAACACAACCAGTACTTGCTCTTGTCCCCTAAACTTCATGTGAGAGCTCTTTGCAACCCTATTTCTTAAAAAGGAAAAAAAAAAGCCAACACATTTGGGCAGCTGAGCTGTAAAACTGTCTGATCATCTTATTAATAGGTTCTTTAATTAGGTGTGGGTTTTTTGTGGGGTTGTTTTTTTTTTTTCTCTGAACTTATTTCTTTTTCTGTAAGGTGAGGAGAAATTCCATCTGAACGTGAGAAAACTCCTTTGTTGCTAAGGTTGAGCTTTGGAACAGGTTGCACTGAGGGGGGTTGTAGAGTTTCCATCCTCACAGACCTTCAAAACCCAGTCCAAACAATCCAGAACTCTGAGGAATTGGGCTCTGAGGACTCCAGTGCCTCGAGTTCCCTGAGCCAGGAACCTGACCTGTGACCTGGAGAGCTCTTCCTGGATTGCTTTAACCTACTTCATGTGTTGTCATATGGGTCAGTAGTGATCTTATCTGCCTTAAAGCTCTTAATGCTGTCACCAGCATGGATAAACCTTCCCAAATTGCCAGGGCAAAGTGTATTTTGAGTTCTGGGGGCAAAGTAACTTCAGTCTTGCCCCACTGTACTATCCTATCTCCCTTCTTTGCTTATATCTGGATCTGTATGATGTGAACAAACTGACAGGGAAGATGTTCTGGAGCAGCTTTTGGTATCACAAGTGCTGTGGTGATTTATCTCTTCCATGCCCTTTGAATTGTAGGATCTCACCTTCCTGCTTGTACTAGGGTGTGTTATTCCAGCCCTCACTTCCCAAGTGTCCCCACCCCTGTGTTGTCAATGTGTCCTTGCCCTGGCTCTCCCTAGCACTGTTTGCTCCTGTCCTGACTTTCTGAATTCCTGTTTGGCAATGAGTTCTGCTTCCCAGACTTTTCTGGGTGCTGGAGATGGGTTCCTCCTTTTCCAACCCATGTCCAAACCCTCATTCTTCATGCAACCTGTGCAAGAGTTGACAGTGCAGCTGCTTCAGGAGCCACAGGGGATCATCCAGTAAAAGCAAAACTCCTTGTAGAGTTCAGCCATGAGGCTTTGCTGATGTTCAGTAGGTGAATATATTCCTGGAACCTTCATTGGAGAATAACCTGGATGCTGCTGGATGAAACTCTTAGGGTTCCATTGGCTCATTCCTGAAGAATATGGCAAAATTTGCTCCTTCCCTTCCGTTGGATTGTGCAGCTTCTGAAAGGCAGGGGAGCAGAGTGGGCATCCCAGGAGGCTGTTTAAGGAATCCACCTCCCTCTCTCCCAGAGAGAACAGGGATGAGCTGCTTTTCCTCTCCCCACTCTGCTCACCACCCACCCCAGTACCTCAGCAGATGATCTCAGAAATCCAAGTGCTGGCCAGGACACAGGGATGGGCAGCAGGATGATTTTTTTGGTTGGTTCTTCCTGGCTGCACCTCAGAATAGAATTCCACTAGACCAGAGGATCTGGGACACTGAGCAAGTGGACATATGCTGTGCCTGAGGCTTTGGCTCTTCCATGGAGGAGGTTCAGGGAATTATCTCTGAAATGCAAAATCTTGATGTTCTTTGCTTGGAGACTTTCTTGGAGCTGTGATCAAGGGCTGGACAAGCCTCAGTCCCTGCACTGGGAGGGAGGGAAGGGCTGTACCTGCTTTGCTGCTGAGAAACAGACTGGAACAGCAATGGAATTGGGACTTTATGCTGAGTTTCCTGTGGCCAGTGGAGCAAATCCTGCCTGGAGCTGCCAGGACTGGGCACAGCGTGGCTGTCAGGAGGGAGGGGGAGGGCAGGGCAGAATTTTGTGCTTCCTGGCTTCTACTCAGCTGAGAGTGTCTGTGATCACACCTGGACTTTTTTTCCTTCTTTCCAGGGATGCTTGAATACGACCCAGCCAAGAGGTTCTCAATACAGCAGATAAGGCAGCACAAGTGAGTGTTACCAGTCCTTCCCTCCCTGCTCCTCCTCTACCTGTGCTCCTGCTCTCACCTTCTGTTTCCTTTTGACAGCAGACACATGGAATTCACTAGATCTCCTTCCTCCAGCTCTGCTGGGGCTCTGGCAACCTCCACTTGGCTTTTTTTCCTCCTATTAGAGCATCCGGTGAAGCACTGGAATTGCTAACCAGTAAATAAGGAATATGTTGGAAGTCTGTTTGTGGCGTGCCTGCTTCTGGATAATTAAGGGTTCTGGATAATTTTTTCCAGAGGCCAGCAAGTACTAATGGAGCAGAACAGGAGGTCCTGGAGGCTGTGTTATTGAAGTAGGACTGTTCAGTAACGTGTGTCAGTTCTGGCCAGTCTGGGGACAGAAATATCCCCTGGTATTTGCTCCATATGGAGTCAGTATGTGGAAAAGCATTCCAGGACAATAGGAATTTTTTTTTCTTTCTCTTTAATATCACAGTCCTCCCTCCCCCATATCCTCCCCCATTTTCCGTGCTGTAGACAGGGGGGGAAATGCCCCGTTATCACTGAGGGGTTTTTTTTTTTAAGGATCTGTTTGAACACTCTGGCTCCGAGCAGAGATTTCCTGGGCGGATAAAAGTACAAGAACAAAAAGCATCATGAGGCTGCCTCACTGCGGAGGCTGCATTAGCTTATCTCCTCTTGGAATGGGAAGTGCTTCTGAGGACAGGCAGAGCTGCCTCTGGACTGCAGCTGCTTGGCCTGTGAGCCTGCCCAGATCCTTGTGGGAGCTGTAAAAGCAAGGATGTGATCCAGGGTGGTGCTGAGCCCACTCCATGCTGCAGGAACAGTTCTGTCTTTGGAAAAGCTCTGTGCTGTCAGGTGATGGTCCCTGGGAGGTGCCCCAGCAGCCACAGCCAGAACCTGAGAGGCCTGAAGTGCACTGGGACCAGCAAATGGGACCAGCTCCAGCAGGGATTGGGAGGACCAGAGTGCAAGCAGGGTTTATGGAGCTACCCAGGCACTTAATTAAGTGCAAGGACGACTCTTTTGTAGTAGCCAGGCCCTGTGCCTGGGTTGTTTCAGGGGCTCTGGGCACTGTCAGGTGCAGGCATCTTCCCTTCTAGGCTGCCTTTCCCTCCACGAGCCTCCCAGCACCAGTGGCAGTGAGCAGAGGGGATCAGCTTGCCCTGCTTTGTCAGGAAGCACTGCAGAGGAGCAGGAATTAACTCTGTGGAGTCATCAGTAGGTGTTGGGAAAAGCACTAAAAGCATTTCCCTTCCTGTGGCTGCAGTGGCCACCCCTGAGCTCAGGAGCTGCCCTGGGCCCTCGTGGGTCACTGCAGGGTGATTGAATTTGTTTCCCAACCCCAGATACTCCATTTTGCCCTCCTCCCACGTGGCAGGGATTTTTTTGTGTCAATGTTGCCCAGTTGGAAGCACAGAGGAGTCTCCAGAGATGCTGCCTGTAGTCAGAAAAGCCAGAGAAACTGGAGCACACCTCTGGCACAGGGCAGCCACCGAGCTCCTCTGCTGCTGTGCTGAGGCTTTTCATCCCCCAGCACTGAGAGGGGCTGAGAAAAGGCTCTACCTGCAAACCCAGGAGCATTTCCAAGGCTTAGGCTCTTATTAGTTTTGTGTGAGCTTAGCCAGTGCTTCTTAATAGGCTTTTCTCCCCTATTAGTAATTGCCTCCTTCCTCCTGCTGTGGCATCTAGTAATTACATCAAGCACAGCAGAGCTTGTGGCCTGGGCCTTGGATGTGTCTGTCCAGCTTCTTTTTGTGCTAAAGAATCCAGAGCTTGGTTCTCCTGCCTTTTCTTTAAATAGAAGCTTAGCCCTGATGCTTAACCTGACCCTGTTTTTCTTTTTTTTTTCTTTTTGTAAATGGAACACAGCAGGCAGCAGTTCAGGTATTGGCAGAGGGGTTTGGGAAAGCACTTTAGTAAGAAGAGGTTTGATTTCTAGAACCTTTAGATTTCATGTACTGAGGAGAGTAAATCATTAATGATTGTGGGTTTTTCTACACTCCTCCCCACAAAAGCATGTGCTAAGGACAGGAACTAAACCAGAGAAACATCAAGCAACTTCCCCAGGCTGCCCTGCTGGGATGGATCCTGTCTCAAACCAGAATCACCCCGTGCCTTTCCATGCTGCTGGAAGTCTCCTTTTATGTCTTTGAGCTGCTTTTCCCGGGGACTCACTCATATGGAGAGTCAGGATCATCAAAGTGCTCTGAAAGCAGCAGGAGCAGCCCCTGGGCAGCAGTTTTACACTCAAACAGCTGGACCAGGCTTGTGTCAGGATGGTGGGAAGGGACAACGCTCCCCTGCCCTGTGGGAAGGGTGATCCCAAGGGAAACACCACAGGGCGAGTCCTGCAGCCAGAGTTGGGGCTCAGCATCCATCCTTCCCCACTCCACCTTCCATAAAGGCCCTTGCAGTGGGATCAGGGATAAAATCAGTGCCTCAGGGGCACTGAGAAAGCACCAAGGGAGCACAGAGTGCTGTTCCATAGGGAGCAGAGCTGCAGGAGGCAGGGAAGGCATCCAGGCAGCCCAGCAATGATAATCCAGCCCCATTCCTCCCATTATTCCTGTCAGCTATTCCAAATGCTTTTGCCCTGCTGCAGCAGAGGAATGCTGGAGGAAGAGTCTGCTGAGTTTCACCCCTGCCAGCTGCCTTCCTCCCTCCTCACTCCTGCAGCTGAACTGCATTAAACTCCTGTCTCTGCACTTTTACTGGAGCAGGACAAAGCAAAATGCTGCTCTGTTCAACCCAGTCCGTGCAGAGCAGACCCAGAGCTGGAAATGGAAATGAGTTAAATTCTCTCAGCCTCTCATCTCAGAGCTTAGGAGCTGCCAGAAGTGAACCCTGGACAGCAGTGGAAGAGCCTGAAAACCTGCTTTCCCTGGAAGGATCAGAGTGGGGTGATGTTCACTGGAAAACCAGTGCTCACAGCTCAACTCCATGAATTTTTGGTGCTCCTGGGATGGGGATTGTAAGGCAGGAAAAGGGAGGAAAAGCTGCCAAGAGCCAGGGAGTTCCAACCTCCTCCCTATGGATTATCCAGCACCTCCCCTCTGCCCTGTGCGTTTGCTGAAGGGCTTCCTGCTCATGCACTTGGTTTTGTTACTAATTCACTGACCTGCTGCAGCACTTAAAGTGATGAAGTGGATGCAGAATTCTACCTCTGTCCCTTGTTTCCAAGGCAACCATCTTCCCTTCCCTCTCCACAAGTGTCACACTTAATTTGTTCAGGCGCAGATCCGATTGCAGGAGTTCATTGCACGAGAAGGGAGGCACTTCCACCTTTTATTAGTGGAGGTGCAAATTAACCTGCAGGGCTGGGGTCTCCTCCTGCCCTCCTGGAGCTGCTGTGCTGCCTTCCCCAGCACCTGTGGGGTTTGGAGTGTGGCTCTGGGGTACTGTGCTGTTCAAACCTGGGTTCCAAATCCTGTGGAAATCTGTGTGGTGCTGCTGAGGGCTCCTTTGCAGGGTCTGATTGTGCTCCTGGGTTGTGTTTGAGTGAGGAGAGGGGCTCCTCTGATCCTCTGCTGCTGCCTGTGCACTTGTGGGCTTTCCCCATCCATTCTCTGTAGTGCCAGGCAGTGATTTCCTCCCCTCAGCAGGACACAAAGAAGGATTCCTCTTCCTGAGGCACAATCTTCCTTCCTGGTTCAATCTTCCTGCCCTCTGGCAGCACATGGAAGGGATCTTTCCTTCTTTTACCCACATTCTGCAAATCAGTTTTCTAACATGATGTGTTAAAGGACTGAATCTCCAGAACTCCTTGTAGGAGTCTGAGCCATCCCTGCCACCTCTGGTCCTACCACAAACTGGGAGAAACTTCTCACTTTTGTTTATTCTGAACCTGATTGAAGAGCTTGGACATCTCTTGCTCCAACAAGAGCTGGAGCAGTGATTGCAGGGACACTGCTGGCGTGTGTTGCCTTTCCCTGGGACATTGTGTGCCTTCCACGATTGCCTGTGAGGGAGCTGAGCTAAACTGGAACCCTGTTCACTGCTGCTTGTGGTGACAGTGACCTTCCAGGGAGCTCGAGGCCCTTACATGGCATCACAGGAGGTGGGGAATGGCTCGTCCTGACCCTGGCAGGGATCTGCAGTTTGGCATCTGCTCTCAGAGAAAACCATCCCTGTGCAAACCCAGCCAACTGCAATGTTTGTGACCCAAATGGGAAGTGAATAGCTGGGAGTGTTGGAAAGCTGCAGCTGTGCTTACAAGATTCTTATTTTATCCTTGCTTATACCAGGACTTGAAAAGAGCAGAGGGAGGACTTGTGATGAGAGATCTGAGCTTGGGAGCTGCAAACCAAACGGGCTCATTAAGCACTGGGCAACCCAGATTCCTCTTTTCCTTCAGTCCTTGACCCTTGCTGCCTTATCTCCCTGGGGCTGGCAGCAGCTGTCTGGGCACCACTTCTGCCTGGCAGGATCACAATTAACTCCTGTGCTGCTGCTGCCCGGGGGTTCTGAGCTTTGCAGGCGCCTCAGTGAGTTTGTGGAATAGGAAGAAATAATCCCTTACTACTGCTGCCTTCACTCTGAAGCATTTCTAAGCCACTCCCAGCCCTTTGAAACAGAGACCAGAGAGGAATTTGCCTCTTGCACAGGGATGTTCTGCACAAGGGGCGTTTCTGAAACAGCCAAAATCTTTTCTTCGCCCTCAGGATTAAAGCAGCTGCCACAAGCACCAGGTAACTCTGTTTGTCCCAGTGCAGTTGGCTCAGAAGACATCCCTGAAACTGGGAATAACTGGTGGAACAGGGCACTCATCAGCAGGGCTCTGACCCAGCCCGTGTTTTGGGTGGTGGTGAGCACAAGGTTGAGGAGGGGCTTTGTTTCATGGCCATTGCTGACCAGGAGGTGCAGGTTTCTGGCTCAGGCAGTGGCTTCCTGAGGCAGAGGAGGGTGCTCCAAGAGCCAGTGGTCCTCAGCTGAAGAGCAAATCTTCAGTGACAACCTCCAGCACCAGCACAGAAAGCAGAGTGTCTGTCCCTGCTGGAAAATCCTTGCCAGGAAATACTCCACTACTCCGTGCAGAATTGCTCCAGGCTCCTTCCAAGAGGTCTTTGATTTTTCTTAGAACTTCAATGGATTTCTCTTCTCACTCTCTGTCCTCATTACCATATATGCATATGCAAGTGTTTGAAATCACCTCCCGGAGGATGGAAGCATAATGACTGGAGTACAGTGATTCAGGTTTCTGCTGCTAATAAAAACCTATTTTTACTCTCCTGGTAAGTAGGACAGGAGGGAAGAGTGAGGCAGAGCTGAAATACAGCAAAATAAAAACACCAGTTGCCATAGACTTCCAGGCTTTTTCCCTTTAAAATTCTCCTTTTCACAGCAGTCACTCTGATCTCATTTGTCCTGGCTATTCCCTTCTCCCAAGGTCTCTGGTGTTGAGTTTGGATTCCTCAAGCCCCAGAGCCCCTGGCAAAACCAGCTGGTGGCTGCTCTGCCCCTGTCTGCTGATCCTGCCAGGCTGGATCAGCCCAGGCTGGATTTGCTGTCTTGGCAGTGGCTTCCTGGATGAGCAGAGTCCCCAAGGAAGGGAAATGGATTGATCTGATTAGGAGAGCAGTGGGCCATGCACGTCACCAAGGAAGCCATCCATGGGATCTGTGAGAGCCCTGGGCCAGAATCGAGTTGTGCTAGTCCCATTCCCTTCCTGCCACTCCAGCAGCTGGGATGGGCTTTGTTTGACTCCTGTAGTGCTCCTTTAGGGACTAGAGGTGACAATTGCCAGCTCAGTTCCTGTCCCTCTCCCCAAACAGCTCCTTCCCTGCAGACCAGGGGCTGCCTGGCTCCAAAACTCCATTGCTGCAGAGAAAACAGTTTAAAGATGTTGACAACGAAGCAGTTTCTGGATGAGAGTTCACCCCTCCCTTGAATCCTGCCTGATTTGTCCCAGTAGCTGCATTTCCATTTGTTTATCTCCTCACTCCTCGCTTTTCCTGATAGTTTTGTTAGAATCCCACTTTTTTTTTAGGCCGACTGTCAAAGCAGTGTAAGACTAGAACAAAATGATAATTACAGCTCTGCGCAGGAGGTGCCTTCAGCCTTCCTTCCTGAAAGGAATTTGGAACTGGGGTGATAAAAACCAGATGGCTCAGGTTGGTGAGAGTTCTTGGGCTGGCTCAGGCCCTCCTCCGTGGTTGAGGCCAGGAGTTACTGGATGCCAACTGCAGGGTGGAAGCACTTGTGTCCCATCAGGCTGGAAAGGTGTGTTAGAGGTACCTGGCTCTGGAGGAGCCTCTGCTCCCACCCATTTTTAAGGGGTCACTGGGAGTGTGGAGGCTCCAGCAGCACTTCCAGGAAATTTTGGGTGCCCACATGCAGCGCTGGGAGATGTCCCAGACAGTCTGGAGTCAGAGCTCTGCCACGGGAGTTCGATGAAAACCTAAGAGGTTTATCCCATCTGGCTCTGGGATGCTGCTGGGAGCAGCCTGCTGGATTCCTGATCTGATTAAGAACAGCTTTTGGAGCTGATATCCTTTCCTGGCCAGATGGCAGCACAGGGCTTGGTGGTGATAGGAGTCCCTTGAGACAGGGGGGGATAAAAAGATAAAGTAGAAGCGTTTCTGCTGTGGCCTTGGTGCAAAGTGGCTTTTAGAGGAAACTGCTGTGGTAAGTGCCCCTCTCTTCAGGCTGGGATCCTGCAAACTTGTGTCTGTTGGGCTGGATCAGCCTCAGCTTCAGGACAGGGGAAGTTCCTTCTGTCCTGCTTGCTTAGATGATAAAACTCAGGAATCTGGCAGCTCTGCTGATATGTTTTGAGTTATAGGTGGTTTGGGCTGGAGTTGGTGATGGAGAGGGTGGTCCTGAGCTTCCCTCTGTCCCTGTCCCTCTGTCCCTGTCCCTCTGTCCCTGTCCCTCTGTCCCTCTGTCCCTCTGTCCCTCTGTCCCTGTCCTCTTCCCAGTGTGTCCTTCAGCACCCTCCAGCACTGACACCTGCCCAGACCTTTTGATTCCTCCTCACCTCCCGTGGGTGGAGCTCCCAGCTGGGAGTACTGGGGTGGACTGGGAGGACTGGAGCACTCCTGCCTGCCTCGTGCACTGACCCAGCTCTGCCCTGGGGCTCTCTGCAGCTGGTTTAGGAAGAAACACGCTCAGGCAGAGGCGCTGGTGCCCATCCCTCCCAGCCCCGAGACCAAGGACAGGTGGAGGAGCATGACGGCCGTGCCTTACCTGGAGGACCTGCATGGCTACAATGAGGAAGAGGATGATGACTTGTATGACATTGAAGATGATATCATCTACACTCAGGACTTCACAGTACCAGGTAGGGGAGAAGTGGTTGTGGGGGATTTTTGCTGTGTTTAAAGCTTTTTTTAGGAAAGGACTCGAGGTGTGAATGATCCTTTCAGCAGAGGAGGAGTTGGTTGTGGAGTGGTGTGAGTGAGCCATGATGCTCCAGATTCCTCAGTCCTTGATTTGATCAGGATGCCCCTCCCAGAGTTACCCCTGTGCCAGCTCCTTCCCTTCTCCCAGGAACAGCTGCTGCTGGACTCTGCTGTTGAGCACAGTTCATTCTTTGGACCAATTTTGCCAGAATGAGTTATTTGTGAGCAGAGCCCTGAAATGACTCTGTCTTCAGGGTCTGTGGCACACCTGAGGAGTGGGAGACTGGTCCCAGCCCTTCCTCAGCTCCATGTCCATCCCAGCTGAGTAGGGTGAGCCCCAAGCAGGCAGATCTGAGGTTAAGGATCACACTGGGAGCAGTGACACCAGGAATTCTACCCTCCTCATACAAACCACCACGTTTAAACCCAAATCAGAGCTGTCACGGCAGATGACAGGCAGATTATTGGAAGATCTTGCATGTTCTCTATGTCATTTGTGCTGTTTCAAAGGGATTAGACATGTAAAGGATGAGAGGGGCTGGTGAGGTGGGATGTGCAGTGTTTGTGGTGGGCAGGAATCCTCTCAACACTGGGAATGTGCTCGTGGGAGGAGCAGGGTGAGGAGGGTCCCAGCACAGACCCTCGGTGGGTTTGTGAGGCATTGCAGAGGTGGGGGCAGCTGCAGAGGGAATAAATGTGAATTTTTCCACCCAAGTCTTCCTGCAGCATCCCTTTGAACCTGCTCAATTCTGCATTTCTAGCAGTGATCCCATATTAAAATATAAATTAAAAGCCCCCTTGTACATGGGGGATCAGTTCAGCTGTGGCTCTGCTGGGCAGCCAGAGCAGGAGTGTGAGTGACTCATGGCTGGGGGTGGGTGTTGGGTTTGAGGGGGAAGAAAGAGGAAACCTCATTAAATCCTGTGTTCTTCAGAGGAGGAAGGGGCTTTGAGGAAGTGCTTTCATTTTTAAAGGGTTATTTAAAGATTCATGCAGCTCTGTGGGGAGATGTAAATGTTCCAAGCCCCTGGTTCAATCGGTGTTAAACATCCCATGCAGGGAAGTGCTAGGAGAGGATGGAGGAGAGGATGGCTGTGGCTGGGGGCAGAATCCTCTCCCCACTCCTGTGCAGTGAAGGGATGTGATGGTGCTTTTGTGCTGCCTCGGGTCCAGAGGCTGAGCTCTGCTCTTTCCTGTCCTGCATTAACCCCTCCTCTGCTGCAGCCCCATCCTGCAGCACCTGCTCCTGGGTTTTTCACTCCGAGGCTGGAAAATGCAGCTTCTGAGCCAAGGCTGGCTGTCAGGAAGGTGCATTCCTGGCTGCTCACAGTGCCTGTGTGCTCAGTCTGACAAACAGCTATTCAAAAGCTCTTTGCGGTGTTGTTTTGAAACCTTTTTTGGTGCCTGAATGAGCTGGATGTGGAGCCATTAAGAATGTGAGGGGTGGCAGAGATGAGCAGGGATGAGCAGCCACGTTGCTGGTTGCTCTCTCAGCCCTCCCTTTATTTATTATATTTTTAGCCCTGCTGGTGGTGAGGGTGAGGTGGGCAGGAGCTGCTCGGGCAGACACAGCGCTGGGTCAGCGGTTCCGCGGGGGCAGCAGTTGCCAAGACTTCAGCCCGTGCTGAATTTTTATTTTCATTAATTTGAACGTCAGCAACTGTCATTGGTGAAGGAGGTAAAATTAGCTCACGATTCACCTCCCTTCTTGGTATCCATAATAGACTCCCGGGACTGTGCTTTTGAAGCAGGGAAGGAGGGGAGGAGGGAAGAGTCACACAAAAGACAAATGAGCTGTTTGGATAGATTCTTTTTTCCCTCCCCAGGCAGAAATGTTAATCGACTTGGCCCGAGTTCAGCCGAGGGAGGGGAAGGAGAAGTGCTCAGCTTTGCTCTGAATGGGGTTGTTTGAGGCTCTGCAGTCGTGCTGGTGGGATGGAGGGATGGGAGGAAAAACCTGGAGCTGTGAGGTGCTGCAGCAGGGCTGGGCTGGGGCTGCAGCCTGACCCATGTGAGCCCCCAAGGGAGCCCCGTGCCTGGGGGCTCTGGGGCTGGGGTGTCCCTTTCTGGTAGAACCAGACCCCTGAGCATCACAGCTCCAGAGGAGTCAGGCACTGGAGGAATCCACAGCAGTGCCATGAGCTTTGTGCTCCTGAGCTTCTCACTGTGCCAGAGGCCCTGGCACACGCCCTGGGAGGGGGTCAGAGCACCCCCATCACTGCAATCCTTGTGGTAACCTGGGCCAGGAGCTGTGCTGCTCCAGAGTGCTGGGCACTGCAAGGTGCCAGGCTCCAGCAGTGCCAGGGTTGGGTGTGCAGATCTAGGAGCTCTCCCTGTCTGTTCTTGTGGCAGGAGTGCTCAGGTAAGCAGCACAAGGCAGTGATTGGGAGCTGTGGCAGTGCTGGAAGCTGCTGGGAGGGATGCAGGGGGAGTTCCAGGAGGGAATAACCCAGGATACACCCACCCCTCTCTCCCCATCCCCAGCAGTGGCCAGGAATGCTGTGGCAAGGCACAGGGGTCCGAGGTGGGACCCCCACTGTGCTCCCCAGAGGAGCAGCAGCTCTCCCATCACCCCTGGGTGGGAGGCAGCTCTCCCTGTCCCCCCAGCCCCCAGCAGTGGGTGATGGTTGGCGCAAGCGGAGCTGACGTCCTGCCCGGCCTTGGCGGAGAAAGGATTGAGCATCCTTTAAAGAAAATTATACATAATCGTCTTACAGCCTTTGCTTCCACTCAAACCTCTGAGTCATAACTGAAGGGCCCTGGAGCGTGACGTTCCTGCTGGAAGGAAATTGCCTCGGCTGGATCCGGTGGGGGGGAGCCAGGGGCCTGCTGGAGCCTCTGCTCAGTCCTGCTTGGGGCTGGGGGCTGTGCCCTGTTCCCGGTGGGAGCAGCCCAGGGTGCAGCCACATCCCTCTGTCACTCCTCAGGTGAGGGGATGTGACCCAGACCCCGGCTGTGGCAGCGGGAGGTGCTCTGGAAATGGCTCTTCCCCTGCTCTGCTGAGTCACAGGGAGCTGAGCAGGGAGAGGGGCTGATTACACCCATGGGGTGTTCCCTCAGGGGACAGTGACACACCCAGACCCCAGCCCTGCCAGGAGAGGCTGCACTGCCCCATTCTGCAAACACACCCCAGAGTTGGTACCTGGGGATGGCACCTGCAGAGAGGGCAGGAGGAAGAGGAGTGACCTCGTCCACCACTGCCCCACTGCTCCCCAGAGGAGCTGGGCTGGTGCCTGAGGTCTGGGGCAGGACACACAGACACTCCAGGGAGGAGGGGACACTGTCTCTGTGTGCTGGGGGAATGGGGGCCAAACCAGTCCTGGAGTGGAGCGGGGAGGGAGGTGCAGTCTGAGCTCTGAGCCTCGCACATCCCGAGTTGGGGATCCTTCCCCTGCTCTCCTCACAGGAACAGGTTCAGATTTCCCACAGGAGCAGGATCCATCCCGAGCACCGGGATGCTCCTGGAGGCTCTGCTGCCACCCCCTCACTGTGACCATTCCCTTGCAGGACAGGTGCCTGAGGAGGAGGCCGGGCAGAACGGGCAGAGCCGCGGCAAGGGGCTGCCCAAGGCCGTGTGCATGAACGGGACGGAGCCGGGGCAGCTCAGCGCCAGGGCCAAGGGCGAGCGCCGCGCCAGCGCCTCCTCCAACCCCTCCCGCAAGGCCTGCTCTGCCAGCAGCAAGATCCGCAAGCTCTCCACCTGCAAGCAGCAGTGAGCTCTGCCCAGGTACTGCTGGGGAGCTGGGGGGCGTCTGAGCCTGCCCCAGGGAGCTGGGGGGCATCTGAGCCTGCCCCAGGGAGCTGGGGGGCATCTGAGCCTGCCCCAGGGAGCTGGGGGGCATCTGAGCCTGCCCCAGGGAGCTGGAGGGCATCTGAGCCTGCCCCAGCCCTGGGCAGGGGGAGGGAGGTGAGGGGTGTTGTGTAGTCTGGGTTCTGAGCATCCCTCTGTAGGGTCCCTTTACCCAAAGTGTGGATTTCCTGTGGTGCTGGGGGGTGCAGAGCCAGGGGAGATGCCCCCCATGCCCTGCTCTGCCCACCTGGCTCTGCTCCATTCTGCCCTGTCCTTTGAAAGGTGCTGATCCCTCTCCCCTCCTGGGCTGTGGCCAGGCTGTGCCATGGTACCCCCTTTCCCTTCTGCCCTGCTCCCAGCCTCACCTCCCTCCTGGATTTGGGGAGCACAGAGGGATGCTGAGCTCCAGGGTGTCCCATGGGACCTGCCCTTGGCCCAGGAGGTGGCCCTGTCACCCATGCCCAAGCCACTTCCAGGGGAAGCTGAGCCCACTCCCTGCTTCCCCCCCTCCTTCCTGCTGCTTCCTCCCCAGCTCCGAGCCCTGTCCCCTCCTTCCCACCCCTCATTCATAACGGAGCCAGCAGTGACTCATGTTCAGCCTCATCCGCCCCCACCCTCATGCTCGTCACAGCGCTGCTGGGGCTGAGCTCTGTTATCTCCTGGATCACGACCAGCTTTGTGGTGTGAAAAAAGCCCGAAATAAAAGCCGGATCCTCCCCCTGCAGCTGTCAGAGGCCCGTGGCAGCTCCATCTTTAATTCATGGGGGCAGTGAGTCACCTGCGGGGAGTCAGTGCAGGAGCCTGGGATGGGGCTCCCCGGACCTGCTGCTCCTCCTGCCCCTTCCTGCTCAGCTGCTGCTGGAAGGGGAATCTCTGTGAGGGCTGCCTGAGCTTAGCTGGGTCACTCCCCCCCTTAGCCTAGAAACCTTTGGAAGGAAGGGAATCCTCCCCTCCCTGGCATAAATGACATTTCTTGTCGCCTTTTTCTCCTCGGGGTTTTGCTTTGGGCAGGTCTGAGCTTACCTGGCTGAGGGGACCATGTGCTGTGGGAGCCCCCAAAACCTTCCAGGGACAGCACAGGGGTCCCAGACCCCTCATTCCCATCCTAGAGTGCCAGAGGGAGCCCCAGGGCAGGGTGCAGGAGCAGAGCCAGCACCCCAAATTGGGCACCCCTAACCCCCTTCTCTCTGTTCTCCCCACAGCGTCCCCGGGCCAGCCTGCGTCCCCCTCCTCACCCCAGCTCTGCCTCTCTCCTGGGACTG
>VXBR01002481.1:0-26082 GCA_013400215.1 Cisticola juncidis
ACACAAAGGCACCTAGGAGACACTGCCCCTCCAGCACCGGAGCGATGGCAGAACAGGTGAGAGGGTTACCTGAGCTCGGTTTCATCCTACACGTTTCCTCACCCTTTGATAAGCGTAGTCAATCCGCCGGTCGTAGCACTGAGAGCTAAGCCGTGGTTCCTGGAGACCTAGGATGATGTCATTGCTGGTGATTTTCCTTTATCTCGTCTATATTTTAATTGACAATTTCAGACCCTGCAGTCAGACTTAATAATCTGTAGAGACGTCTCCTGTTGTAGATCATGATCAAATCAATTCAGCCTGAGGCGTGCAAGCAGAATCTGCACACGGATTCATGCAATATGTTACACAAGCAGCAAGCAGAAGGAGACAAAAATAGCTAAAGAAATAAAAAAATTCATGTTACACAATGTTCTTTCCAAATGTTTTAGTCTCCCCCTCCCTGCTTTTTTTAACGTGCTACTATGAAATAAAATGAGTAGATACAATTATTTAATTGCTTTGGCATTTTGTTGTTCCTTCTGTGGAATCCCAGGGCCTTTTGGACCCGCTGCTTTGTCCCACCACATATAGCTCCAGGGACAAAATGTCAACAGCTATAGGCTTGCAGTAAAATTACATTATAAGCAGTCTATGTTATTAACTACTATGGCAGAGGTGCCTTTCAGTGGGTGAGCTGTTGTCTGGGTATCTCATGAGACATTGCCAAACATCCTGGAGTATGAGGCTCCTCCCTGGCACTTTGAAGTTCATGGGACTTTTGATGTTGACTTCATTAACAGTAGGATGAAGCCTTCTTGTTGCCTATGTATGGTATAAAGCTGACCTTTTACTGAATCATTGTTGCTATGTGAGCCAATCTACTTGATGCATCATCCCCTCACTCTGTTTAAGACAATTCAAGTAAATGTCACCTGAGGTGCAAGCTGAGGAAATTCCTGAGACAGAAAAGCAGCAAGTTCATGGAGCACAGTTCACTATATTTTTGATTCTTCTTTCCCCTTTGTACCAATCTTTTCCTAAAAGCATTGAAAAAGCTTGTTGTGAAAATGCATTCTCCAACGCTTGTAAAAAGATTAGAATCTGTGCCAGCAAAGAAGTGCAAGTTTTTACTGAAATGAAAACTCATGTTTTATAAATATTGTCAAATTTTGTAGGAAAATACCATGTGAAACAATCCTTCCAACCCCAAGAGTTGTTTGATGTTGTAAAGCAAGGTACTGAGTCATGTCACAGGGAGCATGGGAGGTAGCAATAACCTCTTTTATGTAATGAGATCATAGAATCCTACAATGGTTTGAGTTCGAAGGGATTTTAAGGATCATTTAGTTCCAAACCCCTGCCATGGGCAGAGATAATTTCCCCTGGACCAGGTTGCTCAAAGTCCCATCCAACCTGGTCTTGAACACTTCCAGGGAAGGATCAACCACAACTTCTCTGAGCAACCTGTTCCAGTGCCTCACCACCCTCACAGTGAAGAATTTCTTCCCTAAATTTATATTTAATCTCCCATATTTCAATGGACAGCTATTCCCCCTTGCCTTATTACTATACCCTTCTGATGTCTGTGTCAGACATCCCTCTCCAGCTCTCTTACAGGTCCCCTTTTGGTATTGGAAGGTGATGCAAGGTTTCCCCAGAGCCTTCTCCAGGCTGAACAATCCCATTTCTCTCAGCCTGTTTCCATAGGAGAGGTGCTCCAGCCCTCAGAGCCTTGTCCTAGCCCTCCTCCACCCCATAGAGCTCCAAATGTCAGCAGCTGTAGGCTCCATGTCTTTCTTATTTTGGGGGCCCCAGAGCTGAACACATTCCTCCAGGTGGGGTGTCATGATCAGGGTATAGGGCACTCAGTTTTTGGACTTTGTAAGCAGAAGAGATTGTGGAATTGTTCTGAGTCATAGTCATTAATAAAACAGACTTTGCTTATAATTTAGCTATAATTGCTTTGGTAATGTTGTAAATGTGTATGGTTAGTTCTTTATTACTCATACGAGAAACAAAACTAATGTGCAGCAATCTCCTTTAGTGCTTAATTTAAAATCAGGATGGAGAGATACTGTAGAAGGAAGTTTCTTTGATATTCACGTGGCACTGACTCCCTAGAATAGAATTATCTATAAAATGTGAATCTTCTCTCACCTGATGTGACTGAAAAATTGCAGTTCTGGTCTCTGATTCCCTGGGAAATAATATGTTTTACTTTATGGAATAAACAGATTCAGAATTTCAGCTAGAGCTGGAAAGTTTAATACATGGAATCTTTGGGCTCATTTTCATTTGTCCTTAATATTCTAGGTGGTATTGGCCTTATTTGCCTCTGTATCTACATGTATGGTGTAGCCTTACCATATATCACTCACCTTTCCCAGTGCTACTGTTCAGAGGTGTACACCACCCTTTGGCAGTCAGTGGTTAATACATGTTTATAATTGTTGTTTTTTGGTATCCTTTCATCCACCACACATGCATTCAGTAACCAGTGAGACAATCAACTCAAGTAAGCATTTTTGTTTCCTTTGAAGGGTTAAAAACATGGAGGTCCTAAGCCAAGAATATCAGAAGTGGCTTGGGATTTGGGGGTGAATAGCTGAATGTGTTGGGTGTCCAACATAAGCCACAGAGCTGATTTTCCAAAGCAAGTGAGATCTCTTTGAAAGTCAGGTGCTTCTAAAGGATCTAGAGCTTGACATCTAAAGAATGAGTTGCTGAAGCTGTTTCTGGAAATCTTGACCGTGTGCTTGTCTGAAGTCACACAAGTTCGAGGCAGGGAAAAATTAGTAACTGACTCTTCCTTTCAAGTGACCTGTGATGCTTCCTTTGCCTACTCATTAGATTTCTGAGTGGCTTTTGTCTGCTCTACCCCTTTTTCATCTTGTAATTACTTACCAAGATTCATCATCATCTTGCTGCTGGTTTGTCATTAACATTCCTTTCCTGTGCTGCCCCCAGAAACAGACCAGTCCCTAGGCTGGCCTGCTGATGCTGTCACACCAATTACCTATTTATTTTCTCATCTTTTCTTTCTTTATCCTTCTGTGTTCCACGCTGCACTTGCACACGAAACTCTTTGACACAGGAACCAATATTTTTCATTGTACAGCATCTAGAATAATTATGTCTGAGGGTAAAAATGAAGTTCTTTGGTGTTCACTACATTACATGTCTTAATGGAATTACAGGATTTGCTGGTCACCCATGTTTGGTTTTCAGTTAAAAGTCAATCAAGTGCATTGAGTTCAAGAACCTGATGCTTGAACATATAAGGGTGGGATTGCTGCTGAAAGTTATTTCCAGTTTTTGGAGTCAGAGCTACCAAATCTATGTATTAGGGTGACAACCCACTCTAAAGGAGAAGGAAGCACCCAAGATTCTGAGCATTTCTCAGATTATAGACCAGCCTGAGGGCAGGAGGGAGATACCACCACCATCCATCCTGTGGTTAAAATCACCTTCTCTGGATCTTTATGCTTAGGTAGGACTCAAGAAACTCCAGTTACTCTAGAGGACAAAAGTTACCAAATTTTTGCTTATGCTAAACTTCTATTGCTTTTTTCCTGAGAACACTCTCACACATCAGATTTGCCAGAGGATTTTGTGTATGAGGCTCCAGAGTCATCTCTCTGAAGTTTATGGTACAGAATTTTCCATGCACAGTGCACAATCCTCATCCTTACAGCCATCTGGAGAATGAAGAAGATGCCTCAGTCTAGAACATTTTTTATCACTGTAACAAAACATTTTCTTTTCTCATTGATACATTTAATGTTTATGGATGTATCAGTTTGTTTTTCTTTGTAATCTGCAGAAAGTAAAAATTCCTGTTACACTCTCAATTGCTCCAGTTTCTGGGTCCAGCTGGAAAGCTGTGCCTCTGTAATTTTTTCACAAACACTGCCCATGCTCAAAGCTGTACTTTGTATATCCTGTCCTTCCTGAAAACCTGTTTTAATATCCAACATATTCTGTATTTTTGTTATCATTTAATGGAAGTCCTGGGTAAATAATAGTCATAAGTCACTCAGGAATTCAGTTTTATTAAGTAATTTTCTCAGCCTTAGCAGAATTATATAGCACACATTAATTAGTTCTTGCAATGACCACTTTCAAGAGTAGGGACCATGAATGTCTCATTGTCCTCACAATGAGGCAGCGAAGTTAAATTAATTTAGATCAGACATAGTTGCTTCTCATAGGTATTACTGATACAGCATGGCCATATGAATGGCTGAAGTGCCTGTTTGATCTTTTTGCAAAGAAAATTACTTGGAAAGGACTGTGACCAATAGTTCTCATCGTTTCATGAGTGTGTTGGCCTGGACCCAGGGGTTAAGTGAAGCTCATCAAGCTACCAGTGCTGGGCACTGAAGCATCTGATCCTCAAAGGTGCTGATGTCACTGTGGTGTAAAAATGTGCCTCAGATTCTGTTATTTCCACCGAGTCCTTATTCACTCCAAATTCAGCACAGAAAATGAGCCTGTCTTTTTTTAAGCATGCAGAGAGTCTTGATGCTTTATTTTTAGTTTTGATATTTTTTTTCCTGGTTGAGCTTGAGTGACTGGTTACTAACTTTGACATCTACGTTTCTTTTAATATTCTGTACATGTTTCCTGGAACGGTCTTATGTCTTCTTTTTTAAAAAAATAAGATATCAGAATACCTGCACAAAGGCACGTGGATGGAGGTTTTAAATTCTTTTCTTATATGCTATTTCCCCCCATCAGATGAGAGAGCGTACTTTGTCAGTATTTCATTATATTCCTCTTGCAAACATATTTTTTATATATCTAGTATTGATATATTTCTTTGCAGGCATTCTTGTGCTTGTGTCTTTATGATATGTGAATAATACACATTCACCAGCTGAAATGAATTATCTTCACACTACTCTTGTGATTTCAGGTAGTGCTGTTATCTCTGACTTACAGCTAGTGTCTCTGATCTGGACACAGTGTCCAAAGTGTCAGATGACTATCATTTTAATGATTTGGTAACTTTAGTGAGCACAGTGTTTTGCACATTCAGGTTCTCTATTTTCTTTAATTGTGATGGGTTTTTTCTCCTTTTTGGAATAATTTTCCCCATTTACTAGCTTGGAAGGTAAGAACCCTAGTAATCATACCATTATTAGCTGCCCATCCCTGGTACATTTCTCCTTCTGCTGAGGAGGAATATTCACCAAATCCATTCAATAACACAGGCAAAAAATACCCCACTATGCTCTCATGCAATTAAAGGCTGAATTATCATGCACTTGCATGTGAGCACTTAATGAATTTAATTAATTACATTTATTTATGTTTCCAAATTTTTGAGGCCTGGACTTTATCACCTTTGCATTTTTCTAAGTAATTTTAAAAATAATATTGTCATTATTAAAAAAAACAGATGTACTTTGTCGCTTGGATTTTATCCCTAGGTTGTCTCATGGTGAAGTTTATAAATAAAGTTGTGCATACGAAACACCACAAAAGAGAACTTTAGTCATCATGGCCAGAAACATTTAGACTCGTGATTTCTGGGCTGGTTGCCTGATTTTGGTAGAGGAGATGTTCCAGCAGGTATAGATTCTCCAGCTTATTGGAATCTCTTGACCTTTTCCAGCCCCAGATCTGAAATTAGTGATGTGACCTGGGTTGAAGCCAGACAGAGCCACAGACTGAACTCCCTGGTCCTTGCTGACTAAAACTTTGATCTTAACACCAACCCTAAACTAGCTTATCAACTGCTTTCAGACACCATGTAACATCTGTCATATCAACCCCACTTAACTCTGGTATCTGGGGTGGGCAGGAACAAGTAAGATTAAATTTATTATTGACTTAAACTGGATTTTGGGTCATAATTGTGACTGTGATTCAGGATGGGATAAAAACATGTCCTGGAGTTAGTTTTGCCACCCAGACTGAATTAGGTTTGGATTTGGGAATAACTGAAGGTGTCTGGGTCTGCTGAGAGACAGTTACGGTTTAGGTGATGGAAGAGGGTACAGGCAAGCAAAGTCACAGAGTTTTAGTTATTTTTGGATCTTGCAAGGTTTGATCAGATGTGTGGCCTCTTTGGTTTTTATAAGGCTGGAAGCCCTCACTGTGTTAAACTAAGCAAGGATTTGCACTGGGGTTGGATTCATGCTTCTCTTGGCACCAGACCTAAATTTAGCAAGGGCTTCTTCTCAATCCAGTACTGATCTTTCCTCACCAGGCCCTGCTGGACTAAGGTTTTTCCCAACAAAAATCCTGATAATTCTTGATATTGAAAATTCTGTAAGGTGAAGTCCTAAAACTAGATAGAGATTTCATATTGGCACAGACTTTTCACAGCCACCCTCAACCCTACATCACAGCCCTTGTCAACCTGAGCCTTAAACCCCTGTAATTTCTTAACTGTGAGTCTTGCCAACCCCACTCCTGAAACTCCAGCTGAGAGCCTTCACATCTCAAAAATTCAAAACAAACAACCTCAGAAACAAAGTGGTTCTTATTTCCACTGCAGAGAAAGTGCTGTTTAATGTGCAAGTGCAGTGTTTGTGTATGACAACCGTGGGCATTTCAATATATGGCTCCCATGCTTTTTTCAAATTGGCACTTATTTTGAGCTGACAGTGGGAGCTTTCATTAGAAAACTAGTTAAGTTGCAACATTTTTCTCAAGAGTAAAATATGTCAATTCTGTTCCTTCTGATAATCCATATCTTTCATCAATAAGAGACATGACTTAAAATTCAGAACATATTAGAAAAATGAGCCGTTTCTGAAATACCTCCTTACCTCCTCTCTGCTGGATCAGAAGGATTGTCCTGGGATTCCCCTTTCATGGAGAAACTTTGAGTGCTTAGCTAATATCTCTTGTCAGTTAGGAGATGCTTCCCTGGTGAATACAACAGTTCACTGCTACATTTCAGGTGTGCTAGGACACCACTAAGGAGAGTAGGCAAGGTCCTCTTGGTGCCTCCTGGTGCAACATTGCACTAAGCAAAGTTCAGATTGATGAGGATCTTTAACCTTCTTTTTTTCTGACAGCCTAAGAAAAGAAACCTTAAATAAAATGACAAAAAATACATAGTTCCTATTTAACAGGATTTGGAGTGTTGTTGGGAAGAACTGTGGAGGAATCCAGCTCTTTGGGGTGAATGAGCTGTGCAATAGGCAGAGAAATATTCAGATTATAAAAGGGAGAGAAATAATTTAAAGTATTAATTTGTCCCATTAGTTCCTGCACTCCTTGTCATCGCTTACTACCCAACTCTGAATATTTCCTTGTTTTGACTATGGAAAATGCTGTCCCAGTGTGGAGCACCAGCCAGAGAAACCACCTAAACCCTTGGCTGGATAAAGGACTGGAGGATACAGTGCCACAGACAAAGGAATGGCATGTTCTTTGTAGCTGTACTCATGTCTAAAGAATCCAAGCTGTGAGGAGAGCTCTAAAGAAGGCAATGGCAGTGATTAGTCACGGGGATGGTGTGCAGTGACACGGTGGGGAGCAGGTGTGTTCTCAGATTCCTGTGCTCACACGTGCCTTGGGACTTTGCTGAGGCCAAAACTGCAGCAGGAGTCAGTGCTCGGAGTCCACGATGCTGAAAACAAATCCCAGGATATTAGATGGGATAAGGAGTTTTTTTCAGAGATACACAAATATTTCAGGCTGTGAAAGAAGTATCTAGCAGAGGAAGTCTCACTTAATGGGGAAGTTATTTTCTAATTTTCCATCTGATGTTTTTGTTGTGCCTTCCTCACAATTCTTTTAACATTGAACATTGCTCAGGAACTCAGTGGAAAATTCATATGCTCTAGTCAGGATGTTCCCATATAACCATGACTCCTTTGATTTAGATAATATTATTGAAATGAATAAACTGTTTCCTTGCACACCTATTTCTAGGACAGGACTTGAGTGCTGTGAAATACCATCCTGTTTGCAGCGTGAAACGAGGAGTCACAAGCTGACACGCCTGACTGAACTTCCTCATATTAACACTGCTAAATAACCACGAGCTGAGCTTCTGCTTTGTGTGTCTCACTGATCTTCACAGAAAATTGACTGGGAGGATGAGAGGTGTAGGCGGAGAGAGTGATAGGAGGAAGGGTCACAGATAGTTTTGTGTACTAAACATTCCCCCTACGCAAATGGTACTTTGGGGGTGGCTGCCATTCTTAGTTTCAAGCCTTAAAAGCCACAATCCAAAAATAAAAACACTGTCACTACAAATAGTAGAAGTGAGGCCAACAATTCAAATCTGGGCTGGTGCTTTGTTATTTTTTTGATGTGTGTGGGCTGTGAAGATTATTTGAGCAAGTCACTTTTGAGAAGGAAGAACAATATGGGAAACAAATGAAAAGTGTTTTAGCTGTTGATAATTTCCTTTTTCATAATAACAATCGAATGGAACATATTAGTAAAACTCACTTACTGTACTCCCACATTATATAATTTTTAGAGAGTATGTTGGGTGCTTAATCCAAGATGCCAAAGAAGAATCTAGTCCTTTGACTGAATCACTTGATTAAAATATGGCTCAGCATGGCATGTACTTCTAGACAGCAAGAAGGACTATTTAAGATGGTCGGTTAGTACATGGTAAATTAAAGGGTGACATTACAGTCTGCCCTTACCTGCATTCATTCCTCATGAGGACACTTCTGCCATTACACAGAGAGTGGAGTAGCCAGTGCTACCTCCCAGGCAAAGCTGCTGTGTCACTGCATCTTCCTCCCTTCTGTCCCCATCCTTCTCTCCTGGTATGACTTGCCCCATTTGCAGCAGGGTGCCCCACTGCTCCACAGTCCCTTGGCAGGGCTCTTTCTGGCATGGGGTTTTTTGCACTTGCATGGAGTGAGCTTTAGCTGTTTCTGGCTGGAGGAGGCTGAGGCTCCTGTTGTGGGGGTGAGTGGCTGAGAGCTGCTACCAGCACTGCTCCTAGAGCCTGTCAGACCCCTCAGTCTCAGTTTCCCACTGCCCATCCCGTTGCTTGTCCATGCACATGGCTGTGGGATCTTTTTTGGGGTCTTTCACCTGCATCTGTGTGTGTTCTCTTCTGCTGGTGTTTGCCTGCAGACGCACAGAAATGGTGCTGCCCCACCTCGAACATCGATGCAGTTTTGGGCACCACAATATAAGAATGACATTAAAATATTAGAGAGAGTCCAAAGGAGGACAACAAAGATGATGAAGGGCCTTGAGGAGAAGCAGTCTGAGAAAAGGCTGAGGACACTTGGTCTGCTCAGGCTGGAGGGGACTGAGGGGACATCTCACTGCAGTTACAAATTTCTTATTAGGGGAAGAAGAGAGGCAGACACTGATCTCTTTTCTCTGGTGATAGTGGCAGGACCTGAGGGAATGGTCTGAAGATGTGTCAGGGGAGGTTTAGGTTGGATATTAAAGCAAGGTTTTTCAGCCAGGACTTTCCATTTTTAAGGCTTGTATGTTTTATCTGGGAAGAAGTTCAAGACCACTAAATAATTAGGGATTATTACTAGCCTTGACTGGAACTGAAACAGAAGTAAGAATAAAAAATGCTGGTCTGAGACTCTGGTTATAACACTTTTTGTCTAGGAAAAAAGTCAGGAGGAAAGACAGTTAAAATAAACATGATTTAAGAAGGGAAGGATATCGTGTAGTTTCTGCTGACTCTCAGGATCTTTTCCGATGTTTGTTTTGCTTGGCCTTTCTATCTGCATCAAGATATGAAGCCCTACAGCTTGAGTTTGTGATTTCCCTTTGAAACAAGATGGTTTCAACTCTTCAAAGACTGAAGCCTGAACTCCTATCACAGCTGTGATGGTAGAAGTGTGGAGTAACTCTCCTGGCCTCAGTCTCAGTTGCTGTAAATAATTTTATGATGTGTGGTTTTAGCTAGGCTTTCCTGTTGTTCTTGTGTGTGAGGGGGCTTTATGAAGGTTGGTTTTTCCCCTAAGATATTTTTTGTAATGATAGCAGTGCCTTCTGGAAAGCCCTGGTTTGACACTCTGGACATCAAAGTCTCTGCCCACAGAGCACATACTGAAATAGTGCCCAGATGATGTTGTTGAAGCATAACTTGAAGGGGTCATTTGTTAAGAGTTGAGGATAATTCAGTCTCTAAAGCTGCTCAGGCTCTGGCCTTAAGCAGCTACAACAAAGATCAGTTTGTCCCCTGCCTACTTCAGCTTTTTTTTCCTTCCCCTCTAAGTCTGTTTAAAGCCTTTCCCAATGTCTTATTCTTTTAGGTAACTTGTCAGTAGACTGAGAAATTTTCCCCTGTCTCGTGGTCATAATTCAGGTACAGTTGCTTTTCATGCAGTCTGGTTAATTTGGACACCCAACTTTTGTGGTCAATATACAGGTCTTAACATCCTGTAAATGTGTCTCCTATCTGGTTACCAGGTGGATTAGTCATGCCTGGTCACCAACATTTAGTTCTGAATTATCTCCTGCAGCTTTTCTTCACACTTTTGCTCAGATATTCTCTTTTGATTTCCAAGGGGTCTTGGTTGCAGCTGGGTTCCAGCTCTGCAGGATGTGGGCTGGCTGTGTCACAGCTCAGCACACCCTGGTGTCACTGGGTAGCACACGTGGGGCAGGGTGGCAGCACTGACAGTTGCAGTGGACAGGAAAGGTAGTGCTGAGAAAAGGATTTAATGGTTTCTGTCAGGGCAGAATCTTCCATGCAGGGGGACACATAGCTGCACTTTTCTTGTTATAGCAGCTATGTTATCTCCTGTCCGATAGGAAAACACAGATTTACAATTTCTTATCTCAGAGTGTGAGTTTAGGTCCTGATCTTGATGTCCAGCATCTTGTTTTGTGGCATTTTCAACAGACAGAAAATATCAGAATCTTCAAGGGCTGGTTTCTTCCTGATAGAAAGACTTTTTTGTGCTTTATTTGTGATGTTTTCTTCTGGATGAAATCAAAGATGCTTGCATGTAGTGAGTTCTTCCAAAGCCCCTCAAAGGCAAATCGGGGGCATTGGTTTCCTCTAGACATTATTGTTGCAAAACATCAGACTATCATTTGGACTGGTCTCAAGAAAAAAAAAGTCACTAATTAGCAGCTACTTCAATTCCATTTATATGTTTGTATTGTTTCTTAAGTTACACATAGATACAAAATCTGAATTTCAGTGGATGGAGATAATTCATAAACGAGAGGCAACTTTTATCTTTTGTCAGCATTTTTTAGTTTTGTTATCTGGCTTGAATTTTCTAAGTGTATATTTTATATATCTCTCCATATATAAATTATCTCTCTCCAGAGATAAAAGGGAGGTTTCAAAGTAGCTTCCTAATCTTAATTTTAGTTTTAAAGAAGTGGTTATCCTTAACACCAGAGCACGTCAAGCAAGTTTTCAGCTGGTCTGGAATACCCAGAGGGTAAGATAATGTTGTCCACAGGAGCTGCCCAGACCAGTTTGAAAGATGGTGCTGTGGAAGTTGGCAGAAGCAGCAGCATGTCCCAGTGGCTAATGGCAATGAGAAACCTGTCTGGCATGTGGCAAGGTGAGGACAAACCTCACCTGAACCTCAGGTGTCCCTATGAAGCAGTTCTCAGCTTTCAGGGATGGTCTAGGTGATACTGCAAATTGGAAATGTCAGCCTGAGGCAAAGCATTGCCCAATGCCACATGGTAGGGAAATACTTTCACTGGCAAACTCAGCACTGCTGTGATTCCAAGGAATAAGTCCACAGCTCTGAGAGTACATGAATTGCTCATGGTAGGCAATGTCCTGAAGCACACCTGTCCTTGGGCAGCAGTCAGTGTTAGTGGGACACAGCTTCTTCCGTGCTGGATATGAATCTGACAGCTTTTTTCCCCAGTATTTTGTGCTCCCTTAGTGGTGGTGGCAAGGTTTGCAGTGACACTGTGGGAAATCCAGGTTCATGTCTTTCTTTGCGTGTCTGGGGTGATACAAACCCCTGTTGTCCAGATGCTCATGAGAGGAGATGCTGGGAAGAGGAACCTGACACTGAGGTTGCAGTTTCTGTCCGTGGGATTCTCCACACACTTCACTGTATGACACTGCGTATAAAACATCCCACCCTCCTGCAGCCTCCAGGCTGCATTCCCTCCAATAAAAGGGTTTATAGCCACTCTATAAACCTCAGAGAGGCTTGCTGTGCAGCAGCAAATGTAGGCTTTTGTGGCACAATGGGTTTTCAAATAGCACAATCAGAGCTGGCTCCCAGAGTGCAAGCTGAGGAACAAACCCTTGTGGAGGGTTGTAGAGCTCTGTGCCAGCTGATTGGGCCTGTTTATTGTCTGCAATTAGCCCAAGTGGAAAGCAATACTGATGCAGTCACTTTGCATCTGCTTTCTGAGCCAGTTTGTTCAGAGGCAGCTCTGATATTTCTCCACAGTAGCACATTGTCTGTGTGAATATATTCTCCGTGCTGCCCATAAAACCACTCTGTAGCACTCTCACTGCTTGCACGTGCCATTGCTAACCCATATCATAATGTGTCCTGGAGACCCCTAGTACAGGATATACAAGTGAGAAGGGCCACATTTTCCCCATATTGTTTACTGGTAGAGTACATAGTTCCTACCCTAGATAATCTAAATCACATGTATTTAATGACTTCTAACATTAAAATTAGTTCGTGCTGCTCAGAGATGGCTTTTATTTTGAAATACCAGCATTAAAAAGTATTTTGTGTATTGCTTCTAATGTAGCTGCCAGTGTTGGCAAACCTATACTCCAGTGGAAAGATTAAGCAGTGTAGACAGCAGTGTAAAAAGCAGACTATAAAGCAGGCTTAAGAAGACATCTCTAAGTGGGTTATCTTCACATGGCTATAAAACATAGAGGAAAGAAAATGCAATGCTGTTCATCAAAGCTACGATCACTTACGTAAGGGCTGAACAAGGATGAGTGCTTATGAATAATTCACCTTCTTTTGACTTCTAGTTGTCCTTTAAAAACATTAAATATGATTTAGAAACAGACTGTGAAGCACTGGAATGAAAATGCATAGGAAGATTTGGGGAAAATAATAAAGTATGTCAAATTGAGCTGAAATCTTTATGAAAAAGCATAATGAATGCTGGTAAACCTGAAGTCTAAAGGAGCAGTGGTAGAGAAACTCTGTACAACAGTCTTCAAAGAAGAGGATCTCCTTGTGGGAGAAGGGAAGCATTTTGGGTGCCTTTTGGGTGTTTATTTGCCAGTGGTGCTGTACCCTCACCAGAGTCAGGATGCACAGGCTGTTCAGCAGATGGAAGCATTAGACTCGGTTCCAGTGGGGAAAAGGATCTGCTGGTGCCAAACCTTGTTATCATGACACTTAATCTGGTTTAGAGAAGCCTCTAGCAATTTGTAGCAAACTGCCTGAGAGGTGATAACATGTTTAGGTTTATGCAAGGAAATTCTCAGAGAAATTCTCAAGTCCTCAAGTGCCACACAAAGGATAACAAATACTGGAGGGCAGAAAAGAAAACATGTTCTAGAGAACTTGCTGGGGTTTTTCAGTCAAAGCTGTAATGCTTTGTAAATGTTCATGCAAATGTCAAAACTCAGTCAGAAAGCAAAACTTGTGTTTGTTTAAAAGATAATTTGTGCTAGTGAAGTTTAGCACATTTCGTGCTTACCTGAGGTATCATTACTAGAATAGCAACTGGTCTTAATCTCCTAATATCAACAGAAGGAAAATTTGTTTCCTTAGCTAGTTTGTCCCACTCTGTATATATTAGTGGTCCATACTATTAATAAAAATATCTTGGGTTCATCTTTATTTGGGACTCCATCTTTGTGTCATCTGCAAATTTTTCTATGGTTATTTTCTTTTTACTTCCATGCCATTCTATGATAAGCCTCACTGAGGCTGAAATCTTTCAGCTAGTTCTGAATCTGTGCACTGTTTGGGTTATTTGTATTTTGTATCACCTCAACTCGATCAGGATGTCAAGGCTGAAATGCTGAATATATGATTGAACCTTCATCAGATCCTTTATCTATTTTGCCACTATTTTACCAGAGGTGGACAAACTTTTTGTTTGTTTGTTTGCACAGGGCTCCCCCCAACAAATCTGCATATTTTTACTGTCAGCACAACAGTTGCACTCCTCCAGTCTTTTGGAGTTTCACACTACCTGCATTTTAATGTTGTTAATGCCAAAATCTATCAAAAAGTAACAATAGGCCAGAGGTACTCCGCAATCTGCTTTTTCAGAATTCCTGGGTGCAAATAATGCAGATTGGCTTCTGTGAAAATATTGCATGAGATGTCTTATATCATCATCTGACCTATTTGCTAACTTGACCACAGTTCATCATCTTCATGTGATGTGGGAATATCATATTCCTTCCTCCAAATATAAACTAAAACTCTTCAGTACTTCTGCATTTTCTTCACTGTTATCAGCAGATTTATAATTTCCTTTGACTAATGGGCCTTCTGTGATAGCTAGGGCTTATTTCATTCTTGATGCATGTCTAAAATTTCTACTTGCTATCTTAACTTCACCCCCAGTTTCTTCTTTTAACAGATTTCTGCCATACACTGGCAGTCACCCACACCATGGCAGCCTGTCACAAAAACCTGTCTCTGGCAGCTACAAAGGAATCCTCTCAGGAAGGGGCTTCCTGGAAAAAAGACCACTGACACATAGCAGGACCTGCAACCCAGCAGGCACCAGGGCCCAGTAATTGTTTGCTGAGACCATCTGTGTCTGTATGGAGGGATTTGGCTGTGGTGGAAAACATTTCTGAGATAAGCAGTGCACGTTTGGGTGGAGGGAATTTCTGACGTTTAGGATATTGGTGTGAGTGAGCTGCCTGTGGGTGCTGCTGGTGCACTGACTGATCCCCTGACAAGCTGAACATGTCTTCAGCAAGGAGGTAACCAAGCCTGTGATGTCCACAAAGCCTTGAGGTCAGGCTGTGGGTTTGCAGGAGCCTGCCGGATCCTGAGAACGTGACATTCGCCCCGGTCTCTGTGACCACTGTGTCAGAGGAGAATGCAGAGGAAGGGCTTTTTGCACAGGCCACAGAGATACAGAGAAGGGGAGGAAATGGCTAATACACCCTGCCTTCAGCACAGTAGCAGAACTTAGGCTTGGTGTGGTTCCTATTAGTCAAGTATACTGATTTGCTGTAGAGAGGGGACGATAGAGAGCATATGAACACGTGGAACTTCTGGCTCCTGAGTGCCAAGTGTGATTGGAAGTGCTCTGAGCAGTGGGGCCATGTCTGCAGCTGCAGCTCTAAGGACAAGAGTGTCTCGTGCAGCTCCTATTTCATAGCTGTCAGCTCCTTGGGAAAGCACAGGATACCTTAAGGCATCTCAAAGGCAAAAAAAATGCAAATTGTTAGGCATTTGAATTAAACCCATTGAGCAAGAGTCAGATTAATGCAACATAATTGAGGAAGCTAAGTGGAGATACTTTATTTGCAAATAAAGCTTCCTTGATAACCAATGGAAATCTAGGGAATGCACCTTAGTAATTTGATAAAGAGCAGGGAGGTGCATTTGGGTAAGCTGAGTAGCTCTTTTGAAATACTGACCAGGCACAGGACACTTTTGCCTCTACAGAGGCACTTTGTGGCTGGTTAGGTACCTCACCTGGCTCCTGGCTGATGCTCCTGGGGCACAGGGCCTGTGTTGCAGCTGCCTTCCCTGTGCAGATGTCACTGATGCAGCATCTTAAATAATATTAGCCATCTATGTGTGCAACAGGAAAGCCAAAACCAAGCCCCTAGCACTCCATGACAAAAAAATATTACCCAGCTATCTCACACAGAGATACTTCAGTTTTGGTATATTAATCTGGAGTTGAATCTCACTTGCTGTGTTTGATGCAGGACTCAGACATGTTGAAATAATTGTTATTTCCAAGCCTAACACTGTGCTTAGTTTGTTTGGAAAATAACACTTCTAGGCTGCATGTCAAAATGTAGCTGCTGTGGCCACACCTTTACGTGGTTTATTTTTAAACTATGCAGGATAGGCTCAAATGCTCTATTTGTAAAAGCAGAATGTACCAGCAGTTTTCTGTCCTTTGCAGTCCTTACAGTGTCTTCACATAATTTATGCACATTAGTGACCACAGGGAGAGGAGAGTATTAGCACACCTAGCAATGCACACCATGGCCTGGAGTGAAGGAGGCATACTGATATCATGTGAACAAGGAGCTGCAGCCCTGTGTGATTGTGCCTTACAAATTACAGCTTCTGTCACCTCGGTTTTGCTGTGCTTTATTCTAATGTGAAGAGATGTTTTGCAAGAGGAGAAAGAGGAAATTGCAAAGACTTTCTCAGGCACCAGTCTGTTCACGTCAGAAACAGAGAGTCGCTCTACTTCTGCAAACACATCAGTTCTGATCAAGGCAGAATTCTCTCCACTCTCCTGGAGGAAAAATTCACTGGAAATGTTTTGTGGCATCAGTGAGTTTTGTAGGAGCAGAAACAGAGGAGAAATCCCTTCTTTTTCTCAGCCATTCAGCATGTCACCAGATAATTCTGGCCTGATGCTCTGGAGAAGATTCAGCTATGAATGGGGCTGAATAATTATTTGGATATATTATAACTGTCAGGAGAAGATTTCAAATGATTTACAAAGAGCAAGAAAGTAACTTTCATAACACTTGGTGATGTAAAGCAAGGTGAAGGAAAATTTATATCATGCTGAAAATATGTGGTTGGCTCAATTTTGAAAAATATAAGGCTTGGAAAAATAAATGAGCTGCCTTATCATTGTACTAAGAGCAGAAATAACCATAATATTAACAAATAGAGAGACAAACAAAATAAACACTGTTTACAAATTAGAGACTAGAACAGCTCAAGATCTTCAGATTTTTGGCAGCAAGAATGAGAGCTTGCAGGCAGAGACAATTTTATGCTGCACTGAAGCTTTTTTCACCTTGTTTCACTGATGGTTGGGTAGGCCACATGTTTTCTAAAAGTCTTCCTATGGACTTGCAAGTTTTCATTTATCTGTATGATTTGTGACTGCCATTTTTTCTTACCATTATTATCTGTTCTTGATGTGCAGATAAATATTATAATAGAGCTGACTGATAGAATTCAAAGATCAGATTGCTGTAATTCTTCCTATATTCCTACTTCATACTGCAGTGTTTCACAATGCCTGGTCCTGGCATCAGCTCTATTCTGTAACTCCATGGCATCTCTTGTGCTTGCTTATACTGACCCATCCTATACCATAGCTATTTCTGCCTTATGTGGGGTGTGCATATAATTTATTGTTCAAATAACTTTATTTCTTGTAAATCATCATGTTAATTTACGGACAGTAAAATTATCAAGAGATGAGTCACATACAGTGCCACCCATGTCTCTCCTGTTTTCTTATTCTCTGTTCAAAGTTCACACATTTTCGTTAGAATGGATAAAGTTTGATGTTTAAACTTCTCTTGAAAATGCTGCATTTTGGATATATTCTTCAATCTAGAGTGGGGTATTGGGGTCTGGAGTCCTCTGTATTATGTCTGTCACAGAGTGTTTGCTCTTCAGAGCTAGACTGCAGGGTACCAGACAGCTTCCCCAAGGAGACAGCACTCCTTTGTTCAAGTTCTGGCTGTGTTCTTGGCCTATTAGTTGAATTCTTGGCACAGTTGTTGGACAGATGTCCACAGCAGTCACAATCACAAGACTGTTTTGGGTCTTCTGGTTGTTAGGTTTGGTTTCTAAGGAGCTTTCAGCTCCCTTTTCATTGTCTGTGCCCTTTTGAGAAATAGCTGTCCTCTCTGCCACCTTTCTGAAGGGTGAGATGATTTTCAAAATAGTTCTGATCTCCCTCATCCTGATAGCATTGCTATGTCACAATAATTCAGTTATATCAAATCCACGGATATTTCTTTTTTAACCATTGGAGAAAAGGTAAAAAACCCCAAAATTCAGAGGTGCTATCTCTGCTGAGTTTTTGTTGTTTGTACTAGCTTCACCTGGGTCTTACAGGAAGTCCCACAAAATCCATGGTGAATGTACAGGAAATGTGTTGAACCTGATGCAGAATGACACAATGACTCAGGTGGTAAGAGCCAAACTTCAGTTCATCAGGTGACTACAGAGAAACCAGCTGAGGCATTCCCATAATGACAAGGAAACGATTTGTATAACATGTTTTAAGAGCAGTGATGATGATGTAAGAATGTTTTTATTGGTCCTGAGGAAGGTCCATCTAGCCCAGTACTTGTTTTCTCCAAAACCTCCCAAGGGGTGAATGTTCTGGAGGGAGAAATGTTATATTTTTTAATTGATGATGGGTTTTTCTGCTTCAGGTTTTCCTAGGCTCACTCGAAATCTGACTGAACTCCTAACACCCACAGCATCCTGAAACAGGGAGATTTACAGCCTAATCACACAATCACCACACTTTGTGGCATTTTCCTCTGCCTTTTTGCAGTGTGGTATCTTGCACTAAAAGGTTTCCGGGCTGTGACTCTTGATGGATTTGTAATATGGCATGAGGCTGTTCTCAGATTTCTTCTTGGTTCCCTTGCTGATAGTCACAAAGTGTTCTGTTTGCACTATTGAACCATCAGCTTTTTGGAACTCTTACAACCCAAGCTCTCATTCCTCAGTGGTAACAACCAGCTCAGGGCCCATTTTATTTGCTGTTAGGAAGATTTTTGCAATTATGGGCTCAGCATTTCAGCTTGCTCTGTTGCTCAGTATTAGGAAGTCTCTCCCCACACCCAGCATTTATCTTTACTACCCCAAGTAACTTGATATCAGCACATTTTTTGTCTCCCTTCTCACAGTAAGTTTTGCATTATAGTATTTTTATTAAGTTGTTTATTACTATGTTGAACAGCTTTAATGCTGTTCCAGTCCCCAAGGAAGGAAAATGCCTTTCCTCACAGGGAAAACTCTCTTCAAATCCTGCCTTCTTTTTCCCATCTTTTTGCCATTCTTTTGGACATTAGTTGTCAGCTCCTTGAAAAGTGACAACACTGAAGGTGTTTTAGAAAGCTGAATAGGCTGTATGTGCCGGATCTCCCTTTTCACATGGCCAGTGACTCCTTCAGGGAACTCCAGCAGATTTACTTATGAGGGACAAGTCTTCCAAGAACTATGCTGATTCCTTCATAATGCATTTTTGCCTCTCCTAACTGTTTTCTACACTCTATTAATTCACTCTGGTCCATGCCTGTAGAACCCTGAATTTTGGAACAATTAAAGAAAACTCACAATCACATTTATTGCTCTTCTCAGAAAAACTGCTGCTTTTAAGCCAAAGGTTTTACACCACAGTTTGACTATATTACCTTAGAGCTCCTGGGAGAATACAGTCTTGTTCAGGTGAACGGGTCTTGCATGGGAACTTCCCTAACTCTCTTAGAGAAGTAAGATATTTATTCAGCTTTTCTGTAACACTTTCCTATGATCTTATCTTCTCTGAGGCTAACTTTAAACTTTAATCACATATCGACTCTACTGATTCCCTGGTTTGCTTCCTGCACTTGATGCATTTGGAAAAGGATTTACTATCAATTTTTATATTTCTGGCAAGTTGCTTTTAAACAATGGTTCTGGCCTATTTTACTTTGCTTTTAAGCTTCTAAAATTAATTATTATGTATATATTTGCATATGCATTGGGTTTTAGAGGATGCTGTGATAGATTCCACATCCTTGCAGGATGTAAAATATCTGGTCAGGTTTGCTCAGTTCAAAAGGAGGATTGCAGTGAGGATGCCTGCCAGGAAGATGCTAAAAGCAGTCTTAAAGAGAGTTAAAGTCTTCCTGTTAACAAGTGTTGAAAGGTAACTGTGGGAGCAGCAGGACAAACATAGCCCACATACGAAGAAGGATTTGAGAAAGGGCATGAGGATATGATTTAGGTCAAAGGGCAGGATGAGTTAGTCAGTGTCCTGTTGTTAGGCAGCAAAGCTGGAAACTGCCTGGTTTCCCTAGCAGTACTTGCCACCCACACCAGCAGCCTCAGCTCCCTCCACCAGGCAGAGTTCTGCAAGAGCTCCACGCTTCCTCCCACCAGAAGAGTTTTGGTGCTGCTGAGGTCTTCAACCCTGGGATGCTGCTCCTTTTGTTGTGCTCCAAATAAAACCTGCTCCTGAGACAAGTCTGCTTTCACATTCTTCTAATGATGATTTCATACCTAAATCCTCCTACGTGGTACTGAAACCTGTACCCACCAAGCTTGCTGGTGTTCCTGTCTTCATGAGCATGTCTACATCTGAAGAGCTCTGAAAGGCTGTATTGCTATGCTGGATTTTATGCCTTGCCCTTCACTCTTCTTGGTGTGAGCCATCTTAAGGAGGCTGTAGTTATGTGAGTAGTAATTTCCTTCTGGAAACTTCACAGCCCTGTGAGCTATATCGCTTTGACAAGATGAGAATGCTGTTAGTCACCAGCAGCAGGCTGGAATTGTTGTGATGATTTCCGTTACCGAGCAGTTTGCTGCAACAGACTGGAAGGAGTAGGAGGAGATCACAGCACAGAGCACTCAAATCATGAATTGTGTGTTGGAGGGTTAGCAGTGGGTTATTTGGGATTCTCTACCCCTGCTGCTGAGGCTATCCTGTGTTTGCTCAGTTTCAAAAGTGAAAAAAAACAGCACTCTACCTTGAGATGTGTTTCACTGCCACTAAAAATTTGGTGTTTACTGTCATGCTAATTGTATGCTTACTGTGAAACCGATTGCATGTTGGATTTTAAGGAAATATTCCTTTGGAATTTATGATGGAAACTGATGTTTCTCACTGGGCTTGCCAGAACACAGGTTAGCAGATGAGGTCATGTGGGAAATGTTGATACTTTGTGCTAATGAGGGCTGGCAAGTTAAAGAAAATACATTCTTCTAGTCTCAATAATAGCCTTCTCCTCACTTAATAAGTATAATCACAAGTATTGAAAATCCCAGCTATGCACAGTGTGGTTATTTCCTCTGAAAACAAGGTAGGTGACAGATTACTTTCTTGGAATTTTTATGAAACCCTGTTTTTCATGTTCTTTCTAGATACTTCATGCAACTGCAAAACACATTATTCAAATGGACATCACTGACTTTCCCATTGCAGATCTCAGTAGTGTAGATGCCAAAGCCAAATTATAGCTGCTTCCACACGAGAGCCAGACAGGAGAGAGTGTTGTTTGCTGCAGAGAGGAGTGATACAATCTGCCTGCAAATGCAGCAAAGCAAAAAAGAAATGGAACAATCTGTGATGCCTGCGACAGTAACAACCACAGACAGATCACTTCACCCTTGTCCTGCACATCAGCAACTCTGTAATACTGAAGACAAGGAGGGATGTGCAAGCTGCCAGCCAAATATGTTGGAGAAATATTAGTGAGTTTATTTCCTTAAAGCTTCAGCCGGAAAGCGTGACAGAAATAGGCAAAATGCCTTCACGAAGCCTTGCTTTTTCTGGCAGGCTTCCTCCATCCATAATGGATTGTTCTGTCTTTACAGGGATTCAGTTGGGCCCTGGAATTGGTTATGTAACAAATTAATTGCAGCATTTGTCAGCAATAAAAAACAACAACAAAAAAGCCGAGGAGGAGGTTGTATTTTACCAAAGTTTTGGTAAAAGTCCTATAAACACAACAGAACATTGCTAATGAAAACATTTGCTCTTTTTCACATCTCTTTATTTTTGGAATTTAAATGTTTTTCAAGTTTCTCTGGCAATTCTAGCGAACAAAGAAAGAAAAGTATCCTCTTTGTACCAAAATACATTGTCATTTTAATGCATGCCTGTTGAGGAGAACATCAGAATCCTTTTACCTCTTGGAGCAAGGAGGAAGTATGCCATTTATTGATGAGTACTGCCCTGTTACTGAGAGGCCCCATTAGGGCCCCTTGATCGTGTCTCTGGAACCAGAATCCACTGCATTCCCATGGGAGAGCAGCTAAAAGAAAGAGCAGCAAGCAAAATCCAAAGTGAGCACAATTCTGGAGTAAACAACAGAATGAGAAATGCCTGAGCATGTTTAAAGGCTTAGGTGTGTTGCATATATGAACAGGTAAGCCAGTCCTGAACCCCACACTCAGGACTCCTGTTGGTATCACAGCTTTTCATCTATCACTTCTGTATTTCTGTAGTTATTTCATTCTCTGATGCTTTTCAAGCAGAGTACAAGTATCTGAAATTTCACACAAATGCTTTTATTCTTTCGAACTGAGCATATTTTTGTGCTTTTTTTTGTAGGGAAATTGGCAGAATACCAATAACCAAAACAAAAATTCCCAAGCACCCTATTCTTATTGCCACCCCGGATTTGCACTTTGGATGGTGCCTGATTTGGTGCAGACAGCTTACACTGGGCTCCTTATGACTCCTTGTGCCACATGACTGAATAATAAACCAGGAAAGAAACTCTCCTGGTGCAGCTGGAGCTCAAAGTGTGTAGTGAGCCATCACAAAGGGGAAATCAGGTATAAGCAGAGATTGTGCAAGAAATAGAAAGACTGATGGCAGGAGATAAACTGTGTCTAAAGACCAGGAAATGATTCTTGCCAAGTGTCAGCTAAATTAGACATGGGAAGGCAATTACAACAAATAATACAAGGCTTTGCAAGCACATTAAAAAAAAAGAGAACCAGGAAGGAGGAAGCAGAGCCACAAGGCATTGAGGGACAGTGTCTTTCTCAGAATTCTAGGTGAGCTGGGTAATGAACTCACAAATAAGTATTTTCATAAGTCTGTTATATCTGGAGTCTAGTTCAGCTAAAAATCATGTCCTATTTTTCATAATGAGGGTTATGCAAATTCTGTATTCTAGAAGAACTGAGGTGGAAGCAGTATCAGAACTATAGTCCCTTCAATCTGATTTACCATATGCAAATTTAAAGAAAAAAAGATTATGAAGATGTAGAGATAAATGAGGTAAAACAGATTTTTCCCCAGAAGTAAACCATGTCAGACTAACCTGATCATTCTCTTTGAAAAGAGCATTTTGGATTATATTTACTGATAAAATTAGGTTGGAATGCTTCCTTACAACAGCAGATTATTGTAATTCAAAATAATTGGATAGCTTCAATCACCACCAGGCATGCCAGAGTTCAAGAAGCATTCAAACAATGCTCTCAAGCACATGGTGTGATTTTTGGGGTATTCCTGTGCAGAACCAAAAGCTGGACTCCATGATTCTTGTCTGGGTCCCTTCCAACTCAGGATATTCTATGACAATTTCAGTTTCAAGGGTATGTATTATGTGAACTGGTGAAAGCTTCATATTCACGTAATGAGTTTATTATTTTGAGCCAACTGAGAAAGGGCAAGCTCATAAAATAACTATGATTTCCTGATGTTATACAAGTGTGATCCTAAAAAGTACTGGGCACAGCTTTTCCAGGAGGAATGAGCAAGCCTCCAAGTCCTCCCAGCTGGATCACTGCATGCAAATTAGGTCACACAGAAAGCTTAGCTTGTACAGAAGCAAAATTCAACCCAGAAGAGAGATGGAGAAGGGCCTGTTACCCTGTAACATAGTTTGTATCAGGCCTTAGACTTTCATTTGGGGGTGGGGAATATTTTCCTTGTGGAGGACCAAGTGTGCCTTTCCAACATGTTTGGCAGCTAACATGCTCTGCTGTCCAGTAATAACAGACAGAGTAATTTTAATCACGGGCTGTACCCTATTAAATGAAATCACAGGGCATATTCAGCCAACAAAGTGAAGGTTCCCCACACCTGCTTCAGCTTAATGCACTGATCTGCCTTCTCTGGAGACTGAAAGTTCTGGGTTTAGTCAGGCAGGAAAATAAATGCTGTAATTTCCACCAACAGTCAGGATGTTCTGACACAGAACTCACACCAAAACTAGGGGAAGAGCTACACTCAAACAGCTTTCCTGGTTGTGGTCTTCATATGGGATTTGTGTTACCCAGCCTGCCCATGGCTGTACACAGCTCTCAGTCCTTGTGCAATAGAAACCTGAGGCTGCTGTTGGCTGCAACTGTGAGAAAGCTTAAGAAACTTCATTTTCCTTAGGCCCTGCCAGCACAATGCCTTCTTCATACTCAGGAATGATCTTTCTGTTTACATAGAGACTCCCTCACATCCAAGAGCAGGTATTAACAGCACTGTGTTTATGCTACAAACCAGTCAAAGGTCATCACCAAACCCCACTTCCAGCTTTAGTCACTCTCTGTTGTACTTTAAACACATGGATTTTCATTTCACAGACCAAGACCCCTCCCTACTGTATTCAGAAGAGAGATTATCTTTGCTACTTCATACTACAAAGTTCTGTGAATGACAAAGAGAAATACTAATAAATAGCATTGACAGGAAATATTGCATCACCACCCTATTTTCTGACCACAGAAACTACTCTGCTACCACCATAAAGGTCAAAACTTTAAAACTAAGTTGAAGTTTAAGCTGTGTAATCACTAAAGAAATATGCTTCTTTTATTCAAACAAGCCTCAGAATGATACACAGATCAATGTTTTAGTAATACTGCCTTATTGGGTGCTCTCTTTTCAGTTACACTCTTGTTACAAAAGTAAATGGAGTTAAAACTGATCAGTTTATACCTCTCAGAATAGTAATTATTTAAAAGTAATAATTTTTACAAAATAGTAATAATTTTTACAAGACAAAAACCACATTTTAAGTTGCTGAACATGTTAAAATAGGTTTTTCATATTTTGTCTTATTTTGCTTCTGCATATTTTTCAATATAAATTTGATTTTTCACACTTCTGCTCATATCACAGACTAAGCTGAGTTAGAAGGGACCCACAAAATCATCGAGTCCAGCTCCTGGCCCTGCACAAGATCATCTCCAAGGATCACATCATGTGTCCAAAAGCTTTGCCCAAATGCTTCTTGAAGTCTGCCAGCTTGGGGCTGTAACCACTGAGGAGCCTGTTCCATTGCCCAACCACCCTCTGGGTAAAAAAATCTTTTTTTAATATCTAATGTAAACCTCCTCTGACACTAAATGGTTTTGATTTCTATGACTTAAACCCACATAAAATTAAAGAAACCAATGCCCAAACTCTTCTTTTTTTACCTACAACACCTTCCCTCTTCCCTTCCCCCCCGCCCCCACCAACATCTGGGAAGTAATAAAAGGCAAATGGAAAAAACAAACAAAAGCCAAAATTCAAAATCTTGAATGAAACAGAAGTACATCTTAAATTAACATTTAACATGTAAGAATGAAGCACACTTCATCTTACTACATTTTAAATGTCACCTTTTAGAGAACTTAGAAATACCTTTCCAACCGTGTGACATCTTTTGGCAGTACAGGTGTGCTGCAGAGTATCTGTCTAGCACGGGGTCGGTCTAGCATGTATGTGGAGAAAACGTGGATAAAACGAGAGCTGAGAGCAGAGGCAGTGCGGGGCTCTGTGTGTGTCCAGCCTGGAGCCAGCACGGCTGGTGCGGCCCTCGGCTGTTCCGGGCCCGGGCTGTGTCTGCAGCGCTCCTGGAGCACGAAGCGGGCACTGAGGCACGGGGAGCCTGGCCAGGCTGGGCATCCCTCAGGGCACCAGGGCTGGGGCAGGGCCCCGATGGGCTTCCATGGACACAGGACACTCACAAAGAAACGTCACCGTTTGTAGCTGTGCTGCAGCCTCCTTTCTCCCTGCCCCTGGTGCCCTCCAGGCAGGCACGTGTGCCAGACCCTGCTGCCAGTGAGGTAAGAATGATATGATGCTATGATATGATATATGATATGATATGATATGATATGATATGATATGATATGATATGATATGATATGATATGATATGATATGATATGATATGATATGATATGACATGACATGACATGACATGACATGACATGACATGACATGACATGATACGATACGATTGATATGATATGATGANATGACATGACATGATACGATTGATATGATATGATGATATGAGATAAAGCCCGCTCCCCAGGTCACGTCCTCTGGGGCTGCAGCTTCTGGAGGCGGTGGAGTCACGGTCCCTGAGGTGTTGAGGGAAGACCACGCGGCACTCGGTGCCATGGCCTGGCTGACGCGGCGGTGCTCGGTGAGAGGTTTGCCTGGACGGTTCGGGTCCAGTGATGCTGTGCCAGGTGCAGACAGACCCGAGCAGCGTTCGGCACACGCAGCCCTGGCAGAGCCGAGCCGTGCCTGGGCTGGGCCGGACCCGCAGAGCCCGGCTGCCCCGGCAGCTCCGAGC
>VXBR01002483.1:0-10986 GCA_013400215.1 Cisticola juncidis
TAGCAGGATAAAATTGTGGAATACAGAAAATTTTGGATGTTTGCCAAGGGTTATATTTAATCTATGTGACATATTTTTATTTTTTTTTGTCTCAGAATCACTTTTGAAAAGGATCTGTTGTATCCAGAGTTTGGTTTGAGCAGTGGCATTTATTTGGTTTGAGTTTGGCATTTATGACTGCATCTCCCCTGTGTGTGTGTCTGTTCCATCAGTGGGAATTACAGTCAGCCTTACTCGAGGAATCCTTTGGAAAAGATGATGTTTAAATGTTTAAATTAACAACCCAAGGCCNTTTGGAGAAGATGATGTTTAAATGTTTAAATTAACAACCCAAGGCCTCAGTGATGCAGAAAGAACCAAGGCAGTTCCTTGGCAGAGCCAGGGAGCCTATGAAAATTGAGGATAAAGGGAGTTTTGATCAGTTGCAGGGATGAAGGCAAAGGAAGCAATTTAATAAGGTGAGATCTCAAAATGTAGGTATTCCAGACCTCTGTTTTTATAAGAAATCCCCATTTCCAGAGTTAGAGCTTCTCTCTCAGCTCACAGCCTCAGTTCCTACAGCATCCTCATGGCCACACAAAACGGAAGATTTAAAAGGTTCTGAGACATTTTCCTCCTCACTGAGGGGAGTGTGAAGCTGATTGGCTCTGCAAGAGCAATTACTGATCAATCCAAATTTATCTGAAGAAGCACAAATAAAGCAGAGCAATGTTTGCAGTGAGTTCAGAGCAGAGCCTGCAGCTCTGGAGGGGACACAGGGTGACCCAGGGGTGGCCTCGGGGGGCACAGCAGCTTGGCTGGACACACAGAAGGAAGAGGATTCCTCCTGCTGACCTGAGGAATCAGCAGCTTTGCAGGAGCTGGGTTTGCACTCCTGGGTGCTGTGCTGGGTTAATTTATTTGTGTCTACTCAGGGCAATGATAGACACAAATCTCACTTCTGACAAAAACCAAATAAAATCATTAGGCCCCTGGAGCAGCTGGGGTGCTGACAATATTTAAAGGAGCAAATCCATCAGGAGTGGAGCTCTAAAATCAGCTTAGGATGGGGTCCTGAGCAGAATGGGGCTGGAATTCCAAATCAAACACAAATACTTCTCATTTTAAATAATTGTGTAACAGGTGGGGTGATCCTTTAGGTCCTGGCTTTGAGAAAAGAGGTTTCCTTTTTCCTTTACTTTACAGGTGTAAAATTTCACTTTGATTTACCATATCTGTGTTCTTGGAATGTTGCTCTTACTGTATCACATTTTATGGGCATAAATAATCCTTGGTGCTACAGGTGCTGCTCACAATCTCACTGATTCGTGTAACACATGAAGCTACAATTTTTTTTTTATTATTTTGATTATATTTCCAATAAACTTGCTGGTGAATAGTGATTACTTTTTTTAGTAGTGAGCTTCAGAGCATATCTGAGGTGTGGTTAATAGCCCATATTCCACACCAGACTGCCCTACTGCTCATAATCTGGTTTATTTTGCAGAGTCAGGGTTCCTCATTGAGCAAAGTCCTGTCTGTGAATGATGTCCTGTGTCCCTTCTGCTCTCATGGGGGGCTCAGGTGTGCCTTGGCAGGCAGGGAGGGTTTTATCTGTGATCAGACACCTCCCTGTGGCTGCTCTGGCTCCATCCCTCACAGAGAGCTCCAGTGCTCCCATTAACCCTTCTGGGGAGGTTTGACAGCTCAAGGTGATCAGCTTTGGAAGCTTTCATCAGCACAAGAACACAGAGGAAATTGTGCACTTGCACATGAAAGTCACATTTAGAAATTAAGGTTTAAATGGGGCTCGGAGCAACTGGGACAGTAGAAGGTGTCCCTGCCATGGGATCAGCTTTAGGGTCCTTCCTGCCCAGGCCACTGCAGGATTCTGTGACTCTGTGAACTCTTGGGAAGCAGACTGTGATTTTCCTCTCTGATTTTCCTCTCTTGGGAAGCAGACTGTGATTTTCCTCTCTTGGGAAGCAGACTGTGATTTTCCTCTCTTGGGAAGCAGACTGTGATTTTCCTCTCTTGGGAAGCAGACTGTGATTTTCCTCTCTTGGGAAGCAGACTGTGATTTTCCTCTCAAGGTAGGAGTTGCTGTTTTGCTGGAAGCTCCTGCCCATCTCCTCCCAGGTTGGTGAAGGCTCAGTCTGAGCCTGGCCACTGGATTGTGCCTCTTGTTTTCCTGCTGGACTCACAGACACCCCAGGAGTGTCTGGCTGATGCTTTTCAGCTCTGCATTTCCACCTCTTGCCAAAGGACAGCTCTGGCACAGCCTCACCTTCACTGAATGCAGTGGGTGACACTGAGGCTGTAAATCTCCTGCATGACAAACCATAAAATCTGCAGGGATCATCTGATCTCTCCTGCTCTGGCTGATAAAAAAGAAGGGTTGCTGGTGGCTACTAAATCAGGATGCAGCACAAAAGTTTTACCTGGAGGTGCTAAATCATTTAATTTTATCAGGCTTGTAGGACTGCCTTTGTTAATAACTCCAGAGAGGATTATCTGCATTGGGCTGGGGAAGAACTCAGGGGAAGGGCAGCATCTGCTGAGCCTTTCCTGTATAAATAATGGCCCTGCAGATCCTGGTGGGTTACTTTTGTCATTTTTGTGATTAGAGGTTTTTCATTGGGCATTGGCAAAGAGCTGGGCAGCATTGCACACCTTGCACAACAACACAGTGAATGTGAGGGCGCAGAGAAGAGATTCACTGGCTGGGGAGGAAGAGTATTTTTGTTTTGATTTCCTAAATAGATAACTAAAATCACTGTTCTGTTTAAATGGATACTTTACCCATTGTGGTGAAGCTTATTCTGGACATTCTGTTGGATGTCCTCTGATATATATATATATATNNNNTAAAATTAATCTTCTCTAACTTTGCAGAAATATATTGAAATACGCTGGTGTCTCTGTTACACCCAGTGCCACAAGTCAAGCCCCTGAGCTCTTACTGTGTCTGCACTGCACTGCTAAAGGTTTCAGGCCTGCCTCTCAGTACATTTTTATTTAGATTTGTCCCTCTCTGCTTTAAAATGGAGCTGGAGGAGCTGCCCCTGCCATTGCCTGGAACTCCCTGCTGTTCCCTGCTGAGCCCAGGCTGCAGGAGGGAAAGCAAAGCAGGTGGTGAGCGTGCTGGGACTTGGAGGATTCAGGCAAAAGATGGATTATGGACTTCATTGAGATTTTAAGCTCTTCCTCCCTTCTCTTCTTTCAGAAGCTGGAAAGATCAGATGGATCCTAAAACTAAAATCTTGACGTGCACAGCTGAAAATCTCTGCTTCAGATCACCAGTGTGATTTTTTTGTGTGTGTGTTTTTTACAGAGGATTTTGTTAAAACCAGAAATTCAGCTTTAGGAGGAAATGTGTTCTTTGTAAAACAAATGAGTGTGTACAGAGGTTTGTTTGTTACAGACACGGTGTTTTGGGATGCAATTAGAACACAGCAAAGGAGGAGGAGTAACCCAAGCGTTTTCCAAAATCTGATAGAGATTGACCTCTGCAGAATGAAAAAGCTTCTCTGCTGCTGGTGCTCTGTGACTGGGGGGAGCTTCACAGATTTTCAAGACCCTTCTGAGTTTTCCACACTGGCTGAGTTAATTTAGACCTTGATTATCAAAGTAGCTCACAGTGCTGACCAAACTCTGCTCTGATGAATTTGGAAGGGGTTGGGGTGAGGGCAGAGCCAGGGGGATTTTGGAAACTCTGCTGGGCTCTGGGTGCTCCTCTGCAGCCTGGGAAAGGAACCTGTGCTCTGTGAGAGGCTGGAAACTTGCAATTTTTGGGGTAAAGTATTAGAGAGCAGCATTGCTGAGAAGTGATGGTAAAGTCTCTTCAGCCATCACAGCACAGAAAATATTCCTGTTTATCCCATGTTGGTGTGCACTGGAGTTGCCAAGATAATTTTTGTGAGTTACTTTAATTGACTCTGTGAGCAGAGGGGTAAATATTATCAGGTCTTTCAATTTATTTACTTGCTGAAAGAAAGGCAGACAGAAATTGGGGAAAAGCTGGGCTTCATCTTAGGTGTTGCCTCTTGTAAGCCCCAAAAATGTGAATAACCAGCCTGGGAGTAAAGAATGAAACTGGACAGCAATATTGCAATGTTGCAATGCAGCTGCAGCAGTGCAGAGCCCCAGCTCTGCAGGTTTGTGAGGGGTTTGTGGTGAGAAATCAGCCAAAGCCTTGGAGATTTCTGTGTTTCTGCACAGGGAGAGAAGAAGGGAACTGCTGCTCAGGGATGCTGGAGCTGTGCCTGGGAGTGTCAGGATGGAGCAGAAGGGTCATCCCCAGGGACCTGTGGTTTGGGCCACATCCAGACAGGCTCAGGGAGACAAACAGGGTTTGTCCAAGGCGTGCTGGGGTTCCTGTGCACAAATCTGAGCTTCATTTGGGGCTGGCAGCAGGGTCCCAGCAGGAGGTTTCACTTGGGATCAGTAGGAAAGGCTCAGATTGCTCTGGGGGCATCTTGCTGCAGAGGAAGTTAAAAGTTGTGTCTGTCAACAGAGCTGCTTGAGAGAATCACAGAAAGTGGAATTTTATGTATTTAAAGCAGCGTGTTTGTTCCAATGCTTTCAGGAGTTTCTGCTCCCCATTTCTTAAAAAATTAGAAATAATATTTCCTTGCAGGTGCACTTGTGTAGAAAGGGAATGTGAGAGGTAGAAGGAAAGCAAAATGACTTCAGGATCCAATATCATATCTCACCTTCTGAGTCCCCTTTATTTTTCCTTTTGTTTTGGGATGGGAGATGCCTCATATCAATTGTGGAAAGAGGGGAATGAAATGATCACCTCCAAAAGAACCAGTCAGTACCTGGCCAGGATGGTCCTGTCACTTCATGTTGATGTCATTCCCAAAAACCCAGAGCAGTGGAAGGGAGCTGTCCCTGGCAGATGCTCTGTCTGTGGCACCAGCTGAATGCTGGCTCCTCCTGACCCCCCCCTGCCCAGCAGGCACCAGTGCCACTGCCAGGGCAGGGATTTCTCCAGAAATATTCTCCATTTTCTTTCCCTCTGGCAGCTGGAGGGTTCCTGGCCCTCCTTTGGCACCCCAGGGAGGTTTAGGGGGCTGCTCTAAGGTGGCGTTGCCCCCAGAACTTTCCTTTTCTTTCTGGTTTAAATAAGGCTTTGGTGCTGTAGCAGTGCTCTGCCTCACAGAGTTATTACAATGAAAGACCTGTCAGCATTTTCAGGAGAAGGTGTTAATTTCAGGCACTTAAAACTCAGCAATAAAAGTTGCTTCAAGCAGGAATACAAAACACAAGTGCTTGGTAGTGGTGTTAATATTTATGCCCCAGTCTTTCAGAGCAATTTCAGTTTAACAATTTAAGAGAGATTTCAGCTGAGCTCTCCTCTCTGCACTTCCTAAGTTGGATTTCCTCAGTGGCCACATGGGCTCCAGGTATGTTTTACACTGAGGATTACAATTTGAGGGACAGTCACTCCTGAGGCAGCTGAGAACCCAAAATTTTGGGTGCCAGCAGCAATAACCCAAAATTTGGTGTTAAAACTCCTCACAGCTTCCAGCACTACAGGATCTCCCCTTGTGGCTGAGTGAGGATCCTTTGGGAAAAAAACCCAAAACCACCAACATGTGCTGCATGGAATGAGTCCCTTGCTCTTCCTTTTTTAACTCCAGGGAGAGTTTGGCTGAGACTTCCAACACATTTGCTTTCTTTGGGAGCTTGCCAAAGGTTTCTGTACTTGTTCTTTAGTTTGCATCACATTCTCCAAGTTGTAATGCTGATTGGGTGTCTTTTCATGTCAAAACTGTAGTGGTTTATACTTTAAAAAAAGAAAATCAATTTTTTTTTTTGCATCTCTTGCCATTTTGAAGCAAATGGCAGCAGTCAGTCTCTGAGACTGGTTGTGCTGGGCAGACCCTCAGCTGTTCTCCAGCAGAGCTGTGGGGATTTAACCAGGAATAGGAGTTCTGTGGGAGATGCCTTCTCCACCCAAGAGTCTTACAAGCATAAAGGATCTTTCCATCTTGACCATTATTTCACATTAATAGCAGCAGCTCCTGAATTTTAAACTCAGCAAGATCTGGGTGATGTTCAGTTACCTCTCACAGTAGCACTGTGGTCACAGCTGAGACTGTGATGCACAGACAGAGCTCACAATTGGTGTTCCTGACCCATTCCCAGGCAGAATTCCAGAACCAAGGATGCCCTGGAAGGTTTCCCTTGGAGCTGCTGGGCACTGACCCTGGATAAGAGCCCCCTGCTTTGCCTGGACCATCTGGGGGTGTCTTGGCTCTGATTTTCCATCAGAGCTTCCAGCTTTGCAGGTGGATATTTGGGATAACCCCAGAACCATACAGGAATGTGGGTTTGCAGTCCCATGTTAGACAAACCCTGTAATTGTGTTCTATTTTTGGTGGCATCACCTGCACACAGACCTGTGGGGTATTTGGGATTTTGGACCTTGCTCTTACAGCTCCATGGCCTCTACCAAAACTGGGGCTGGAAAAATACCCTGCAAGCCTTTCAATATTTTCCTGGACTGCTTGGCACATTCCTTTCTCTTTACCCTTTCCATGCAGTAAATCTTGCTGTTGCTGACAGGCCTGGTAATTGCCTTATGTAGAATGAAAGTCTTCCATTCTCTTTGTTTTTATAGTATGCAGCCTTCCCCAACCAAGTTTAAAAGGACAGAAAATTCATGGTGTTTGCAGTAAGAACATGTTTTATGCTTCCCTGCTGCTGCAGCAGACACAATGCTGCCCTGATATGGAGATGTCAGGGGCTCAGGCCTGTATCTAAGGCAGTAAATGTTTCTTTTATTTCTTATTCCCTTTTATTCTGGTTGCTATTAATTGTAAACTTTTCTTGGCATTCACAGCAATGAAAAAGGATAAAATCTCGAGGCTTTGTTCTTCTACTCCTGAACCAAGACTTAAAAGAGACTCAAACAGGGTTTGGGCTTATTCTGCTTCCAGAGGCAGCTGGGAACTCTTAGAGATCCATGTGAGCATTGGAACAGCCCTGCCTTGGGGCTGGAGGAATTATCTATTCCTGATGAAAAAACATGTGCAGTGGGGATGGATGGAGACAAAAGTCTGAAATCATTGTATAAAAAGTTAAAATCTATCTTCTGAGCCCTTGTGGCTGTGGCCAGCTGTGGTTCTAAGGGTGTTTTGTGGGTTTAGCTGCCCCCTCTGATGTGCAGCAGATAAAGGATGCCCTTGGCTCAGCCCTCAGTGCTCAGGCTGTGCCTCTGGAGTGTGACCTGACCCTGCAGAGGGCTCTGCTGTGCCTGGTGCTCCCCAGATCATCCACACCTCTCCAGGACATGGAGGGCACCAAATTAATGAGCTTCTGCTCTCTGTGTGATTCATTTCAAACCTGTCCTGGCTGTGGTTTCCTCAGAGCACCCAGGGGAAACAATGAGACGTTTGCAGCTCCTGTGCACACCAGGATTCCAAAGGGTTTATGAGGGATGTGTGGTGCTTGGCAGAGGTGTGAGGGCTGGAGATAAACTCGGCTGTGGGGAGCTGCCAGCCCAATTTCCACAGCTCTGATTTAATCACTGCAGCACTGACAGGAGGGTTTGGCTGTGTTATTTGGGTTTTTTCAGGTCCTGGGCTGGGCAGGTATTGTCATGTTGATGGAGGAATCCTACAGCAAGCTCTGCCCTGGCTCACAGCTCCCTGCTGGACCCAGACTGGTGGGAAATGGGGCTTGCTGGAACAGGAGAGTTTGGTTTTTGTGGGATGTGAGGGGCTGTGAGAGCCCTGCACTGCCCAGGGATAAATGCTGAAAGCCACAGCAGGACCAGGTTTGTGCTGTTAGTCCCACACCACTGTAGTAAGTTCAGCCCTATAAATAAATTTCTTTTAATATAATTTTGTAATGTTGACCAATATGAGCAGCTTGGGCTAGTGGAAGTTTCCCTGCCCACAATGAGATGAGCTTTAAGTCCCTTCCAGCCCAAACCAGTCAGTAATTCTGTGATTTCAAAGTTTTCAGGAGACCTTTAGCCAAGATGCTGCTCTGTTATGTCATGGGAAGGAGGATTCCTTCAGAGCACTCGCCTTTAGTGAGATTTCCATTCTGTTCTGTACAAATAAGCAGGGAAATGCTCATCCTTTCTTTCTGATATTACAACAAAGGGGATTTATACGTGAAATAAATCTCTTTAAATCTTTGCAAGGGTGCCTAAATTATTTATGGGGGTTTTAGTTTGGTTTGCATGCCATATTGCTCTCTTGTGCTAAACACTTTATTCACCACCCAGCTTTTCACATTAATCACTGCAGGATGTGCTCAGTTATCCCTGCTCAAGAGCCATCTATTACATCCCAGTGGCCACAGCCAAATGGTCTAATTTTTCTGCTGGTTGTTCTGTCCAATGGTTCATAAACCCATGGCTGTTATTACAGTAGCAGAGATGTTTTGTTATATCACATTGATGCATTTGTTATTTTCATGAATTTGTAATCTTCTCTCCTTCTGTGGAAGAAATTGTGATTGAAATGGGAGTTTGTTCATTGAGCTTTATTCATTGGGTCCTGTCCTGAATTTCTTTGTCTCTTTATGTGTAAATAAACCCCTGATATTTCATCTTAGGCTCTTTTCCAAACCAGGTGATGACTGCTTTTTTGGGAGAGTGTCCAAAACCTTACAGACATTGCAACCTTTCCTCATTTTGATTGGAAAAAAAAAAGAAAAAAAAAAGAAATAACCTTGACAGAGTCACGTCTTTTATGGTGCTGTTGGCACAGAGTGGAGGCTGATGCAGGTGACCTCAGCTGCCTGGGATGAGCTGCACTGGGATTGGCCCCAGTCCCTAAATGTGCCCTCTGTCACTGTCATTGAAATGCTCAGGGTCTGTGCAGCTCTCTCTGAGTTTTAATATCTGTAAATGCCTTGTCCAGCTTTAGGCAGGTCCTTCTGTGGCTCTCAGTGCTGTGACATCTCCCCTTGCCTCTTTACAAACAATAAATTCTGCATTAATTTGTGTGTGCACACAGAACAGGGTTTGTTGTGCTTGTGGAGGTGAATGGGAATCCTGGAGGTGATGAACAGGATGGAGATGAAGAGATCAGGTTTGGATCTGTGCTTTCCTCAGGTACAGCTGAGGATGTCTTTGAGGGCATTTTGATAATTCCTTGGGAGATTGTTGTTGAAACCCTGGTTCTGAGAACTCTAAACTTTCTGTGCTGACAGGCACTGACCTCTGAGAAAACACTGCATTTCACCTGAGGCCTTGGAGAAGGCTCCAAAATTGAGTGACAGCACTGGGATTGTGGGTGTGTAGTTTGAATAGAAGTGTGTGATATCACAGGGAGAAAAACTTAGAGTTTAAAGTTTTATAGTAATATATATATATATATAAAGCTAGAAGGAGGTTTTAGGGCGGTGGCCATTCCTTCTTTTTCACCTTCTTCTTCATGGGTCTGGGTGGTGTTTTGTAATTGGGTAGAAAATTCCTCATTGTGGCCACAGGAGGTAGGGTATTGGGTTAAAAGTGAAAATAATTTAGGTGTCATTTCTTAATTGGGCAGTTTATCCTTAAAAGCCTTGTAGAGAGATAGATATGGCTCCATTTTTACTTTGTTAGCTAGGATTGCTGTAGAATTCATGGTTTGTGAGACTGTAATGTAGGTAAGAATTAATGCATATCTAAGTCCAAACAAGAAACACCACCTCATGCATTTAATCCTGACCCTGGCAAAAAGAAGATAAAATGCCCCAGATTTACTCCTTATCTTTGTGAGTCTGAGCTATGGGACCTTAAGGATAATTCAGGCTTGTCCTGGTGCTTCTCCTCACCTCCCACACGTGGTTCAGAGCTGGTGCAGCAGAGCTGGTGCACATCAGGTCCCTCTCAGCAGAGCAGGGCCTGTCTGTGAACCACAGCCACCAATCAAACACAGTTTGGTGGGAATAGCCAAAATGATGCATTAAAAATCCATGAGTACAGCTGGCTGTAGAGTGAGACAGCCACAGCTGTTTGCTCTCTTGTGGTTCTTAGGGACCTGTTCTTAGCCAAGGTGCCTGAACCACCTAAAAACAGGGGAGGGGAGGCCAGGAAGGCTCCTGCCTTGAGGAGAAAAGCGCAACAGGAGCCTTGTTCTGCTGTAATTCATGGGGGTGCTGCTCCAATCCGTAAAGCACAGCCATGTGTTCACATCCCAAAGGGGCATAATTATTTCATGATAACAGCTCTCCCCAGAGTGGCCTTACTGGTATTTTGAGAAGCAATTATTGTGGAGAAAACCTATATTTTTAGTGCTGACAGTGTTAAGAATATCGAGCAGTAGCTGCAGCTGAGATAGTGATTCACAGAGATTAATGCAGCTCTTCAGCCTTCCCTCTTCAAAGCCAGAGGAGCTGGGGGAAGAGAGAATTCTTTACATAAACAGCTGTAAAAGTTTAGAACTTTTAGCATCCTCATGCAAACACCAGCAGTTGTCAGGTCCAAAGAGAAATTATTCATATTTTCCCTTTAATAGGCCAAACTGTGGAGTTCTTTGATGCAAATCTCTGCCCTGGTGCTCAGGTTTCTCCAGGTGGGAGGGCAGTGAGCAGGGTGTGAGTGACATTTGCTTTGTGAGGGAGGGGTGGTGCTCCTGAAAGCCTGCACGCTGTGGGAGGGGAACTTGCCACTTCCTAAACTGTCCATAAATGATGGCAGCAGTGGGGTTGGGCTTTGCTCATCCCCTCCTGCACATACCCAACCTCAGGTGATCACAGTGCCTCACACAGAGCTGCTGCAACTCTTGTTGGGATGCTAAAGGAGAGATTTACTTTGTCAGGCTTTCAAAAACACATTTCAGAGCTCAGAATTCATTATTTTCTAGAGGTTCCAGTGGAAGGGTGTATTTGCACATTTCCTGAGGTTGTTCTGTGTTAACTCTTCACTGATGCACCTTTCTCCAGTGCCCCTAAGAGCTCTGTGAGTGAGTGGGGTTCTCTTTGCCTGGGCACTCTCCACATTCCCTCTTCTCAGGGCTGCTTTTCCCTGAGATTCTCCTCGGGGTTGCTGTTCCC
>VXBR01002483.1:20757-79480 GCA_013400215.1 Cisticola juncidis
TATATATTTTATATATATATAAAAATATATTTATTATTATATATTTATTATTTATTTATATTTAACATTATATTTTATAATGTTAAATACCTACTGCTGTCTCCACCACCCTCAGCTCCTCCTGTGGCCAATCCTGTGCTCATCACACATGATCTGATCTCAGATTTCCCCACAGAAACCCCCCAGTCTGGTGCTGCTCTGTGCTGTGACAGACACCTGGAGAAAAGGGAGGTTAATTCTGCACTTTTGCATTCAAACAGGGAACACAGAGCCCGTGTGGATGAGGAAAACCTCCCCTCTCCCAGCTGAGCTCTGCCTGGCAGCTCTCAGAGCTCTTCTGGTGAAACCCCAAGCAGAATCTTTGCTATTTTGTCACATCATTTACATTCAATAAAACCAAGGGCCTTGGGATGGAGGCACAGCATCTGCTATGTCAGTCTCTGTCTCTGCACTTTTGGTTTTTTGAGTTTTCTAATTAGTTTATGTTCCAATAAATCCTTAACACAAAAAACTGCTTTAAAACAATTGAAAATAAAACAAAGAGAGGAATTTAAATTGCTTATGGCTTGCTTTGTATGGCTTCCAGGCATTTGAGCAATTTTGCTAACAAGTATCTGGTAACCTATTTCCAAAGGCCACTAGCAGATAATTATATTTGGTTAATTTACATACTTTCAGTTTATAATCCTAATTAGTTCTCCAACCAGTAGTCCCTAGGCAATATGTAGTCTTACCTCATTTTATTTGCCATCCCTACTGTGCAAGTTCTCTTAATTTACAAAAAAATGCTGTTAGGTTTGGTTCAGGGCTTTCCCATTTCAGTGCACATCTAAACCGGGCGATTCCATGCCGCTTTCAGCCCTATTTGCAAATAAGTATTTTACATTTTTATAGATTTTTTTTACATCTGGGAGACGCTGTGCAGCTCAGGGAGGCTGACCCCAGTTTGACACAGGGCCTGTTTGCATTGCAGAGAGCCAAATTCTGCCCAGACCTGTATCCAGGGTGTCCCCTTGTCACCTCTGGTGGGCTGGAGTTGCCAAGGGATGGGGACCGAGGTGTTGCCATGGCAGGGACAGGGACAGAGTGTGGAGCAGCAGGAATGTGCAGGGGCTGTGGGAGAATCTCCAGGAGCTGCACACACAGATCCTGGTTCAACCTCTCAGCCTGGCAATTCCTCGTTCCCTCTTTGTGTATTTAGGATCTCTGCCTGCACACTTATTATCCTGGGATCACTTTTGCACCCAAACTGGAGATTATGCTCACTAAAGTGGCTGAGGAGGAAGTTTTATACTTCCAGGTTTAAATGAACTTCACAAACCACTGGGAATGAGCATCCAGTGCTGATCCCTGCAGGATTCTGAGTGGAGCTGAAGTTGTGTCCAGCCAGGACCAACCCACCACGATATTGTCCAGGAGTGTGGTGGAGGGTGTTGGGTTTTGGGTACAACCTGTAGTAACCTAGGGGACAAAACCTCTGCTGCTGCCTGGAGAATGCTCCTATGAGGTCCTTTAAATAACAGCACAATTTCCAGTGTTCTCTTTGTACGTACTACAATGTCATTTTTAGAAAAACTGTTGGATGAAATATTTCCTCGTAGGTATCCAAGGCTGTTTTTAGTTGGATTCATTGCTCTGTAATGTCAGGTTTGGATTAACGTTATGGTAATTTCCAATGTTTCCTTGCAAGCAATAAAAAGACCTCAAATCTCCCTTTTCAACACCTCATTAAGTACCTTGATAGGGCAATGAGAAGTGGGATGACAACTGAAAAAGGAAAAGGAAAATCTGCAGTTTGCAAAGCTTTTGTTCAGGTTTCCAGGATAACTGATGGATTCTGTGAACTGATGCTAATTAATAAATCCTAGTACTAAAGGAGAGAGGTGATTTTTAACTGTCCAAAATAACAAGTGCTGAGTGAGAAAAAGCCTCAAAGGTGTGAGAGTAATCCTTGGCCAATAATTTTATTTCACCATCTTAATGAATGTAAATTTTATACTGTGGATGCTTTGCTGTGATTCCTGCACAGAACACTGAATTTCCAAACATATTCCTGCTGCTACCCAATGCACAAAATGTTGAGGTGTTGAAAAGGGAGATTTGGGGTCTTTTTATGATGTCACTGGTGCCCAAAGGAGCCACTGCATGTGAGATTATTCCAAAGGAGTATTTTATGAGGAGCAGCTTGATAATAATTATTCCTTATTATTAGAAGATTTCAAATCTTACTCTAATATTCCCAGGCAGACTAAAGGTGGCTTAGCTGCCTTTTCATGCCTGGTTTGAGGGGTTTTATTCCACACTGATCACAGCTCTGAGTGTGTGGGCTTGAGGAGGGGAAATATTTTGCTGTGGCTCTCACACCTGCAGCTGGGATGAACAGAATGTGACCTCAGGGTGAAGCAGATTTGAGACAGAGCTGGCAAATGCCTTACCCTGGAAGCAGTGTGTGAAATTCTGGTGTTTTTCCCACTGTACTGGTGCTGGTAACAGCTGGTGCATGTCAGGTGAAATCCCAGCTCTGACAAAGTCAATAGAGAAACCTTTCACAGACTAGAGTAGGTCTGGTTCTTTATCCCGAAGGAAAATACGATTTGAAGGTAAATTTGCAGAGGCTTATTGACAAGAGTGCCAGATTACACAGGCTGAAGGGGCATTTCCAGGTATACAGAGTTCACTGTGGAGTGTGGCAGACACTTTCCATGGAATTCAGTGCTAGTCCACAGAGGGAGCAGAAAAACCCTGGATAAATCTGTTGTTTGCTTCTCAAGGACAGACAAAATAGGCACAAGAAGCTGTTAATATCTCCCCTTTCAACTTTGCACTTCTGTCACTAAGACTGCAATTTTTGCTCATCTGAGTTATGACAGAAAAGTCCAGAACAAAAAAAACTTAAGAAGCTTTGGGAGCAAGTTTTCAAGGAAAAAGGGAGAAGGAATGGAGAATCTGGCAACTATCCATAATGAGTCTATATCACTCAATCCAGCAGAATATTCCAATTTATATCTGAATTCTTAATCAGAAATAGAAAACACAAAAAGGACTGTGATACTTCATTGATACCTCTGTTATTTTTTCACCATCTCCTTTAATTTGTATATTTATTTGCTTTAGTTTTTATATCCTTTAATTTATATATGGTCTGATTTTAATGCAAACCCCCACTGAAGGCTGTAGGTGAGGTTTATACACCACTAAGAAACCACAAACCAAAGCAAAGCAGGAGAGCAGAAGTTCAATTTCTTTCTTACAAGTCACCTAAAATGCCTTGTGAGCTGAAGATAAGCACTGCCTGATTTTATTCTTGATATTCCTTGTGCTTCTCCCTTGCCTCTTCCCTCAAGAAAAACCTCAATCCAAATTCCCCCCAAAGTCAGGATGCCAATTATTCCCTCAGGTTTGGCTCCAGTGCCTGTCCAGGCATTTCTGCAGCACAGGAGCTGCACTCCATAAAATTATATTCTAGGTGGTGAAACCAGAAGTGAACAAAAAGAATTTAAAGTAGCTTGAAATATAAAACAATAATTTATTTTACTTCATTTTACTTGTTTTAACGTTTGAAGCTAATGATGATTTCATGAAACTGCTTTTATAATTCAATACATTCAAATCTATAAAGCAAACAGTTACTACCATGGGCTTTTCAAATTCCACAAACTGTCTTATATAAACAAATTAGCTGTACATGCACGTTTCTTCAATAGGTTGCAACATTTGCAAACATGCTTTAAAATCCTTTAAAGCTGCATAATAGTGTACTTTGCCTCAGGCTTTTCAGATGAAACCTCTATACTTTCTTCAGAAACCTTAAAGAGAAAAATGTTTAAATGTTGAGCATAACTCTAAAAACTGCTGTTTTAGAAGAGAATGATTCTAATTCTGAGTTTAAACCTTGAGCTAAGTATTGATAAACAGCACTCTGTGTAGAAGTGAACAACAGCAAAATAATATCACAAAATATGGTTTCACAAAAAAAAATACATATGTGCAGTTGCTCTTGTGGGTTTCTTGCATTTTTTTTTAGGTAAAGAAAAGCACGGGTACCTTTTAATATGAATATAGTTTAAGCAAATTACCTGTGTAAGTATGATTAATACATTTCTGATATTTAAACACTTCATGTAAAAGGTAACAAGTAAAAAAGTACAATCAGTATTCCAAAAAGCACTGCTGATATTGCCTTTGAAGGAGATGGGCAAGCTTCCTCTCCGCTGCAGAACGGAGATCCTGGCACCCACGGCTGTAGAGTTCAGTATTTGAATATAAACTTGGTGACTGTATCTTATATACAAAAACCTTGCCACATTGAACGAGGCATCGATTCCTACCCCTCTGGTAGTGTTTTATGTACATAATTTAGCCCTGGGGATTGATTATACAGTAGTCACTGACAGGAAGGAATTGTACACCCGCGTGCCGTCCGGTGACTTTGTTCCGTGGGTTAGCAGTTCCTGGATCGTCATCCAATTGTCAAATATTTTTTTATTTCTCTTCTTCATCATTTTTTTGTGGCTCAGTTCGATGATGTTCACCTCCCTCTTCTCCTCTGCTCCTTGCTGTTCCTTCAAGCATTCTAACCTGCTCTGCATCATGAACTCCCTCCGCCTCCTCTGCTCCTTGGCTTTCACCAGGTGCTGCTTCCTCTCCTCCTTGCTCCAGTACCTGCCCATCTTCATCTCACTGATGGCATCATCATCCGTGGTCATCCCACTTCTCTCCTCCTTGATCTTTATGGCCCTTTCCCTCAGCAGCCTGTCCCTCACCGGCCTCTTGGTGATGTAGCGTGTCCCGTCGCTCCTCACCTTCACCTTCCACTCCATCCTGGGCTCGCTCTGGCCCGAGGCCAAGTCCTTGCACATGCTCACCAGGCTCATCTGGCTCTGGGCGTATTCCACGGCGGATTTCTGCTGGATCAGCTGCATGTAGCTCTGGTAGTGCTGGGCGTGGGCGGGGATGTGGGCGTGTTTGTACGGGGAGTGGTGGTACGGGGACACGTAGGAGCCCGAGGGCTTCTGGCCATGAGTGGGACTTTTGCTGCCATCACTGCCTTTCCTCTCCTTGCTCTCCAGCTGCTTGCCAAGCTCAGGCTCTTTAGCAGAGGCGTGGCATTTCCCAGCGCTGGATTCAGGGCTCTCTGAGCTGGCACACACATTTTTTTGGGAGATGCTGTAGGCTGCTGCCCCCTCATTTCCTTGGCAGGTAATGCCCTCGGTGGCTCTGCGCAGGGAATTGTCAGGGGAGATCTCCAGCGTGAGCGGGGTGCTGCGGCAGCTCTCGCCCGTGTTGTAGGCGCTGGAGCTGTCCTTGTCTGACTTCTCGGGCAGCTCGGTGATGTCGGAGAGCTCGTGCCGGCGCACGTCGATGCTGGTGTTGTAATTCCTGAAGCCGCTGTTGTGCAGCATCCAGGGCTCCCGGTACTGCTCCTTCAGCTGCTGCATCTTGTGGGCTCTCACGATGTTCAGGCACTCCAGCTCGATGTTGCGCAGCTCCTCGTTGAGCATCTCCAGCTCCCTGTCCACACTCTCCTGGTCGCTTTTGCTCATCTCCAGGCTGCTGTTGGGGTAGTACAGGCCGTAGGGGTTGGCAGACTTCACCTGGCACTTCAGCTCCAGCAGCTCCCGGAACCGCTCGCACTCGTCCATGGGGATGCCGAGGAAGTCGACGTCGGTGCAGTCGGCTGAGATGAAGGACTCGTTGCTGAACTGCATGTCCCCACTGCCCAGGGTGTCGTGGCTGTAGGTCAGCTGCTTCTGGCTGCCCAAGGTGTTGGAGGAGGTGGTGTGATCGTCCCCGTTGTTCTCCTGCTCGGAGCTCTCGTCGTTGCGAGTGCTGTCGTCCGTGCGCCCCACGCCGCTGTCCTTCTCGTGCTGGTTGGACAGAATCGTGGCTGTGTCTGTGGTGCCTCCATCCTCCTCGTGCTTCTTCTAACAACAGAAACAGCAGGACACAAAGAAAAATTATTGCAAGCACAGGAAACATCTCAAGGCATTTATTTTCAAATAGTTCTCCTCATCCGTCACTTTTTACATTTTCTGCATCTTATATGGGAAGAGTATTACCAAGAACTCAGAGAAAAGGTGACCAAACCCACAGCCTGCTCTGGGTGTCCTTTGCAGAAGAACCTGAGGTCTGAGCTTCACCTATGCAGCTACAGTGGTAGAAGTCACATTTTCAAAATGTTTCTTCTCCCACTTAGGTGCACAATGATGTCCTGCCAAAGTTAGAGCATGTCTCCTCACAGCGTGGGGATGCCACAGAGGATGTAGAGTTCTAGAAAACTTTAGAAAAAAAATCTAGGCAAAAATTGAGAAACTGCTTTAATCATAGCAGAATGATGGAGAAGATGAGCCCCTATCTGTGGCCCTGGATAAAATTTGTAATGTAAAAACACTTTCTTTGCCTTTTCCCCCTTGAATAGATCTTTCTTCAGTCATTTGTCTGAGTTGTCCATTTGGGTTTCCAGGTTTTGGGAGGCTTTTTCCAGTCTGTGTGTGCACATCAAGTAGGAGACTCTGTAAATCAGCTCTCTGCCTGCTCTATCCACCACACACCCAGTACTCCTCTCAGTGACCACAGTGAGAGGGGATTCCCAAGAATTGTGACCATGTTGTTGTGAGGGGCAAAGCACAAAAGGCACTATTTTAAAACATCTTGGTCCCTGAGATGAAGTTGTGGACAGAAAGTCCTTTTGCCTTGATCTCAGAGTCACTTGAGACACCAAGTGTATTCAGGCAAGCTCAATATTGAATATTGAGTGCAGTGGGAAGTTTGACAGCCCTGAGCACCAGAAGGGCAGTACCTGCTGAAGCATGCTGGCAGTAAATTGCATTGCCTGGTGGTGCTGTTCCTCTAACATGTCCATGTGCAAGTCATCCAGAAAATCATTTCTGTCATCATCCATCCATCCTTCATCCAGCTGTGTGGAAAGGGAGGGAAAAAACAAACCAATCGTTGTCAAAAGAATGAAGACTGACATAAATTACAGCTTTTCTTTGTGGGCAGTGGTTGGGAAGTCTCAGGAGATCCCTCCCTGTGACAGTGCTGCCGTGTCTTGGGAAGGAGCCTGTCCTTGTGCTAAGTGTGGGTATTGACTGTGCTACCTCCTCCCACAGCTGCCTCCATCTCCAGCAGCAGGGTTTTATCTTCAACAGCCCTCTACATATGAAAAAAACTCAGCCTTTTGATCCGTGGAAATAAATACTTGTAAGAGTTGGGGCAGTTTTGGTTTGTGCACAACTCGATTAGGGCGAATAAAAACACCCCAGAGCCCAAAGTTTGGACACACCTCTTGTGAGGCAGCATCAAACTCCAGAAGGAAAATCTGGCTGGGGTCTGTAGGACATTTTTATTCTCGTTCCCAATTATCCCCTCAGGAAAGATCAGAACTATCCAGGCTCCGAGGACAGTGATGATGCTGACCCAGTGTCTCCAGGTGCTCTGGCAAGGGCTGCTCTCCCAGCATCGGAGCAGAGACAGATCAAACAATGCTGCTCCCGGCTGTTTGTTCAACACCTTTGTTGTGCTAATCCCTGCTCTACAAAGGGATCTGGTTCAACCTTTTATTACAGCCGAAGAGGCTTCTTGACAGTATTCAAATACTTTAAGAGATGGTGTATGAAGGGCTAAATAATAGGTGTTTTAATGAATGAATAATCAATAGCTGTGGGAATTAGAGTTCAGCATGTTCTTCAAAACTGGGGCTCAAAACCATTCATAATACCTCACACTGATGTTTGTAATAGAATTGCAGCATAAATAAATCACCAAATGTCTTAGAAATTGAATTTTAATATAACATATATATGTAAGTACCATGACTACTGAATTCCATTATTTTAGACCACATATATATGTGCATATTATATGGTTTTAGGTAGACCTGGTAGGTTTAGACAGCTTAAACAATTTGAAAGAACTGCTTTCTACAAAACAGCAATTGTTTTAATTAAGACTCAAGTGAGGGTTTTTTGTTGCTGCCGTACCTGAATTTCTGGTCTTGCCACAAGTAAGGAGATATTCTTGCTCTCCTCGCTGGAGAGAAGTGCCACAGCTTCCTCTCTGTTCTGCACCTCGATGCCATTGATCTTTAAAAAAAAAACAATACCATGAAGTGGGTTCTGCACCTCAATGCCATTGATCTTTAAAGAAAAAACACCACCATGAAGTGGGTTCTGCACCTCGATGCCATTGATCTTTAAAAAAAAACCAACACCATGAAGTGGGTTCTGCACCTCGATGCCATTGATCTTTAAAGACAAAACACCACCATGAAGTGTTTGCACAGGGGCACCTGGGTGCTGCTGTGCTGAGCTCCATGGAATTGCTTGGCTGGATGGGTCTATGTGCACATCCCTGGCCTTGTGCAGAGAAGTGCTGGACAAGTAGGGTGCTTTGGGCATGTGATGCTGTTCCAGCCCCCTGCATGGCATGTGCAGAGCCTTGTTTTGAGAGCAGGAGATGGAATTCTGGGGTTTAGGACACTTGGAGCACTTCCCACACGTACCTGGATAATGCGATCCCCTTCCCGGAGCCTCCCGTCCTTGGCTGCGATGCTGTTGGGGTCAATCTGCAAAATCAGAGATGTCTGAGTGTTCTGCAGGTTTGGGAGCTCAGTATTCACTTCCCCTGATTTCCTGAGTGGGGCATTTTAATGGAAAGTTATAGATTTAATTAGGAGTTTATTTCCCCAAACTGATGCAATGAATTGGAAATGGCTCTGCATGGTGAAAAAGCATTGCTGTAGAAAATGCTACTTTTTTCATGGAGAGGACAAAGAGAGACAAATGAGCCCCAAATGTTTACAAATAAAAATGTGTGTGGTTTTTTTATAATTTATATTGTTTCAGGAATAATAAAGAATAAAAATTAAAGGGGGAATATATGAAAATAGTCTGAAGGCATCATTGTTAATATAATGAAATTTGACTTCAGTGGGAGCAGGACTGCACTAAGTTTGGAGAAAAGGAAAATAATTAGATTTCCTCCAATTACTGCATTTTGGTGCTGATCCAACATGGAACAGACAGAGGATAAATGTTTTAACTGCCCAATAATGCAGCTGAAAAGACAAATGGTGTCTTATGGAGAGCAGCTCAATCTTACCTCACTCACATAAATACCCATGTCATCTTCATCATCTGTTCTGTAACACACAGTGAGGCCAAGCTTGTCCTGGCTGTTCACCCTGTGCAAATCCACTTCCTGAGGTTTAAAAAAAAAAAAAAAAAGGGAAAATACATTGTCAGTGAGACACCGGTGACTGATGGAAGCAATTTTTCAAATGCAATGAAAATATTTTGCTTAAGTGATATACTGGATGTCTTTTCATTTCACTTGTAGACCAGGTTAACTTACTGAGCAAAACGTGATTATATGCAGACAATCAATACCTGGGACATTTTTGACCCTTCAATCAATAGGAAGTCATTTTGAAAATAGACCTTTTATTGATCTTAAGGAAGAAAAATTACCTATATTTCATGTAGTGCTAAGACTTCAAAGGCTAAAATACTTATAAAGTATGATTTCAATATTTGTCACAGCTGATACATATTTCCTAATAAGCAGGGTAATTCTCTGGCTTTTCAGAAAAAACTATAATACTCTATTACTTTAAATTGTATAGTTTTCATGAAGTCACCTAATAAATTTCTCAAAAGTGTGACTGAAGATCAATATATTGTCAGCAAAGCATTTGGTATTGGTAATAGAAACATGATAAGCATTTCAGTATCTTGCAACTGTTTGGTTTCAGCAGGTCACAGTGGTCTTGTTAATCTCACAGACGTTTAACCCATCTTAAAAATGCATGTTCTTCCTCTATGCTTCTTTCCATGAGGAATTCCTGAGGGTTATTTTTTCTTTCTTCTGTGTTTGCCTCTGCTGTGGGACACTGGTTGGTGGGAAGGGCTGTAAAATCCACGGAGATGCCCCCAGGCTGTGGGGTGTTCCTGGCTGGTGACCATTCCTGTGGCATCCTTCAGTCCTGCCTTTTTGCTTCTCAGGGATATTCCAGGGGTTTAAAGTGTTTAACCAACTTATTGTGACTTGCTGTGCTGGTCCTGAGGATGCTGCCAAGGGGAGGAAGGATTTTGCTGCACAGACAGAGGTGTGAAAGCACCTGGAGATGTTTTATTTCCTTGGGTGAGGGGAGTGATTGAGGCTTGGCAAGGTCCTGCTCCTCCTCAGGACAGGCAGATCTGGGCTCTGCTGAGAAGGGAAAAGTGGGACCAGAAAAAGGGATCCCAGGGCTGTCCCAGCCTCTGTTTGTGCTTGGAGCTGCCATTCCAGAGGAAAATCCTGATAACACATCTCCTTTCTGACATCTCTCTTGCTGTGCCATTTGGAAGGGGCAAGACAATAAAACAAGCTGATATGAATAATTTATTGGTGTGTCTAGCTGACAGCTGCCAAGATCAGCAATCTCATGTTATTTACTTGTCAACATGTGTAATTTCTTTTTTTTTTCCCCCTAAAGAAGCGTAGCTGTAAATGTCAGTGACATTTCAGCTGGTATTTAAGTGGTTTCAATCAATAGTATCCATGGTGAACTGCTGTGCTTTTCCCCCCCTCTTTTGTCACTTAAAGCTTTGAACACAATGCTTTAATAGCGGGGTTTTCTTCAGATTTCTAAAGCTTTGGAGCTTTCTGGAGAGGAGATGGAGATTGTTCACAAGAAAGATGAGACAAAGTGGATTCAGTTCTGATCTCAGCTGATCCTCCAGAATCCACTGCAGTCAATGGGTTCATCCTGCATTTACCCTCAGGGTGAACTGGGGGTGAGGTGGGAATTTCTGGATTGAGCTTAATTCAGGCCTAGAACAATTCCCATATTTCCTGCATACTTTAAAAAAAAGTTTCATTCTTTTATATACTTTATTGATTTGAAAACATGGCAAGAAAATTTTATTGTGGCTTGTTCTACTCCTTGCCATACTGGCAGTAAATACATATATCTATATCTATATCTATATATATTTAATGTTAAAAAACTCCCACAGAACCAAACAGAACTATATGGTGACTTTGGCCATTGCTTAAATAGATCCTGTGTAACTACAAACACCAGGAGTGGAAGGAAAAGAGGGAGCAAGCTGTTATTTTCATTCTTATTTGCCACATGTTTTGACTAATAATAGGTGTTTTTTCAGCAGTTCACAACTATAAAGGGTATCATAACTAAAAATAAAGCATGGGTTTCTATTTCTCATCTGAGATGTCACCTGTGATATACTGGAAGGTAATAAATCATCTGGTAAATTTAATAATATTTATTTTTGAAGGGAAAGGACTACCTGTTGTTTAAAAATACACTCAGAAATAAAGCAGAAAAAAAAGCAAGAGCAGAAAAAAACCTTATAGAGCAGGTGTTTAGAACCTGAATTTTTATGAGTAATTAGTTGACAGACTCACTCTTGGGTACAATCCCTCTAGCCTTTGATAGGAAGAGAGAAAGTGGATTTGATGCTACCCAAATATGATAATTTTATGAACTTAAACATAGGAACAGCTGCTTTCTATGGGTCTTTGCATCAATGAAATTTTAATATAATCACAAAGGTTTGAAATATTTGAGAGATAAAAGTGTGCAATTCCAGTTGGAGTTGAAGAATCAACACCAGAGTCTTCAAAGCAAAGGTTATTTTCCATATTCAGAGGCAAGTCTGTGTAATGCAGAGATACATGAAAGGGGAAAATAGAAAACTGGTACCTGCAAGTACAGGACTTATGGCAGCTTGAGTAAATGTACTAGGAATTAATTAAACAGAGGAAAATTAATATGGGCATGGAGAACTTTGAAGGTGTAAATTCCTGTGTTTACAGTGTCACAGGATTTGCCATTTTTTACATTTTTGTCTCAGGGGCTGCATTCCTGGGCAGTGGGAGGGACACACTGAGGTTATCCCACACCTGAGCTGTACCCACAGAAAGCAGCTGGCAGAGGTGCCACCCACAAACTGTGGGTTAAAGTGAAAAATGTGCAAATTCCATCAATGAGGAGTTTTACACTCGCAGATAATTCAAATCTGCTTCTTCAGATCAGGTAAAAGTGACATTTTGAGAGTTGTTCAAAAGAGGATTTGGATGCTCTTTCAAAATAGTCTGTGCAAGAGAAGTGTCTGAAAGATTATTGGCTCCTCATCAAATGCAGAGCCAAGCAGGGCTCCCAGAGCTGGTTGCTGAAATCCATCTGGCATTTGCAGCAAGACAAGAAGAAATGAACATGCCCTGTGACATTATACCTGCAACCACTCATCATAATGAATTAGGAGTGAGTGATAATAGTAAATTAACCTCTATAAGCTCAGAAGATCCTTCATTTGCAGAGGATTATTGAATTATTGTACTGCTGATTTAGAATTATGGCCTGCCTGCAAATTTATAAAAATCAGAGTCCTTTCTCTAACAAGACAGAAATGAGCAGTAGAGATGTGAAATGACAGCCATGGGTAAAAATAGTTCAGTCACTCAGAAAACCTCATCCACAGCTTGCATGATAAGTGCTCTGTCCTCCTCCCTCTCTCTGTAGGATGTGCTGGGTTTTTTTCTCTGCTGACCTCTGCCATACCTGACCAGCAGGGTCCCTTTTTTTTGCTATTCCATTAATAGGTTTCACACAGAAAAGAAACTCAGGGAAATAAATAAAAAGAACTATTTCCTTTTCTATTGTACAAAGACTTCTTGCTACTTTTTTGCAACTGATCTTGCTACAGCAGGAGGAAAAATATTGTTCGTGCTTTCTTGAGCCTAAGAAAGTAATCTTTACATTTGTATTTGCATATCAAAGTGGTTTTCAGCACAGGTAAATGGAAAAAAAAACCCACCTCTTCCCTTTTCAGAGGAGAAAGTGCTATAAACCAGATTTTCTTTCCAAAATTCTCTGTCCTAGAGAAGCAGAAATCCACCTGGAGGTTTCTGTGGCAGCCCAGCTCTGTGATGGGAATTCTGTCAGAGCCTGGACCAGCTTTAGTCACCAGTGGTGCTGGGGAAGGCTGAAGAAAAGTGTTTCTCACCCTGATGAAAGGAGGTTTGGGATGCCTCAATAAGATAACTGGAGGATGCCCAGGTTCTCTGCCAAGCAGATGGGCAGAGCTCCATAAATCAGACCTTTCTCACACAGCACGAGGTGTTGAGGCCAGGCTGAAAACCTCCAGGGAGCAGAGGGAGGACAACCTTTCAGTGCTGCTTGTGAGCCAGATGAAACGTTTTACCACTCCTGCATTTGTTCCAAACAAAGAACATACAAATATTTGTGTTAGAAAGTGCAGCTGTGAAGCTTTTTAAACCTTTACATATTCAATCACTGCCTCCAGCAGGCCTGCTCGGGCTGCAGCTCTTTGTATTCCGAGACACAGCAATGCCTTGAGAAGCTCCTGATCAGTGCAGCTCCCTGCAGAGCTGGAGTTTTCATAGAGGAGAAATATATTCACATAAAAGATGCTTTGAAACCCTTTGCAAACCAGGATGGAATAAAAATTGCAGAATGCCTGTGATGGAGCCTTCTGATTTGCATGTTCAGAGCTCCTCTCTTGCAAACAGATCATTGGAGAAGTGAAAGAAAAGTTTCAAGAGAAGTAGCAAAGTACAGCAGAGGGGAGAGCTTGAAACCCTGGTACTCAGCTTTTACTCATGGTTTCCTAAAGGCAGTGGAGTACTGATTTCAAATCTCACATTCTTTGTGTTCAGTGTGTTCATCTTTTGCTGATCAGCTGTTGTGGTTTCATGCTGGGAACACTGGGAGCCGTGCACTGGGTGGGCAAAAAGCTCTTTGAACGAATTTGGTGTCCTCCTTTGGTCTTTTGACAAGAATGTTTCATTTCTGTCCAAGACTGAGTGAGAGTATCAGAGGGAAATTTCTCAGCAGTAGCAAACATTTCATTTTCATTCAATTTTCATCTCCAAGCTTGACTGAGTCTCAACTAACCATTCAGTTGAGTTCAGTTGTTTTCTTGCAAAGAAAGACCTACACAAAACTGGCACATTGGGAAGGGTGAAGACAGAAAGTCAAATGGGAGGGAACAGGCCCCTTTTTGATGCAGAATGTTCTCCTTTGTAATGTGAGAAAGTTCTGCTGAGAGAGCCCTCGTTTGGGCTGTGTCTGACAGCTGGACAGACTTGTTTGAATAAACATATTAATGCATAACACTGCTGGGGAATCCTGGAGTGACATTATTCTTCCTTTATGAGCCTGAAATGACTTCTAGCTGGGCCTCTGTGAAGAATGAATGTACTTTTAATTTATAATAAAATAGGAGTTCACGATTTAGTTCCTCTTTACTTGTGGCATGGCAACTTCAAAAGAAAAGAAATGGTATTTATTTATTTTTGTAGCAGAGAATATATGGCAGTTACCTCTGAGTCATCAATTTTAAGACAAATGTTGAGATAAAACCGAGAATACAATTTTGGCACCTCAGCAATACTGCCAGCATAAATTCCTTCCTATGGATATTTACATTGGAGGTTTGCTGCAAACTTGGCTATTTCACCTTTTTTTGTCTTGTTTGCTTGTTACAAATCACTAACCAGTCAGTTATAGACCATAAAAGTTTAGATGAGGAGCTTCTGATTGAAATTCAAAGCACATTTTATAGACATAGAAACCCAGAAGGCTGACTTGATGGCTTTCTTACTTTCGACATTCCTGCTGCAGTCAATGAAACAGTGCCTTTGTGGTCTTTTAAAACATATCTATCAAAAGGCAAACAAAAAAGCAACCAGCCAGTTGAGTCCCTGTTAGCACTTTGACCTTACCATTGATCATAGTCTTTACTATTTGAACAGGAATCTTTAGTGGGTTTTAAGAAATACTATTAGGCTACAGAGACTTTGCTAATGTTCATCTGCCTGTGTTACTGAGCTGATCACCTTTTGCCATCAAGTACTATATCAATGTCAAAATTATGAATGTTGTGGTTTAAGGCATATTAAGGTTTGGCTACTGGAGTGTGTGTGCTTAAACTGTTTTCAGCTCAACTGGTTGACCTTCTAATGGAAGCATTATAATTTATCCACAATATTAGATTTCCTAAAAAGTAGATTTTTGGAAAGATGCTGGCAGAAAACACCGATTTGTTCTACATTTTCCTTTGAGATTGAAATCTATATTGTATTTGTTTTTATTTAAGAGAGGAAAAAAAAGGCCCTTGTTTGAAAAGTAAGGCCTTGAAGTCTGCTAAGTAGCATTTGTTTTACTGGCACTTTGAATTTATCCTGCCTTTGATTTACGTTTGTATACAGAGATGAATTGCTACCAGATCCGCAGAATTTGAGAACAGCTTGCAAACTTTTTATGGGGTTTTAGTCCTTGATCCTGCAAACACTTTTATAGAAGGAAACAACCTGGTGCTCATAGAATGACTGAACTCTGCTCCCTCTGAAGCTGTTGATAAATCTGCACTGATTTCAGCAGAGCTTCAGGCAGGTCAGCACTGCAGGCTTTGACAAATTGGTGTTAGCAGGACCAGGAGCTAAGAAATCACAAGAGCAAGCCAGCTAAGGGTATAAAATATTCTCTTACTGATCTTGGATGGACCAGCTGGTCAGACATTGCTGGCAGTATTTAGAACTTTGGGATCCTTTGCTGCTATTTATTACAAATAATTGAAAAAGCTTCACTGGGTCAGTACTGCTTAAGCATCTTGCAGAACCCCACAATTTCTGTGCTGCACTTTGAATGTTTGGCAGCAGGTTCTTAAAATTAGGAATGAGAAAACTCAAGATGAACTTGTGATGGGCTATACAAGCATGAAAACCAAAAGTGATTTTTAAAGATTTGGCAGGGAAAAAGGCTTGCATACCTTCATGAGTGATTCAACTTTTATTATCTGTAATTTCATATGTATACATATGTCACTTAAGTAAGGAGAAAGGGAGGAACAACTTAGTATAGTGGTAAATCTATCCTGGCCTTGTCTTGTAAACTTAACATACTTCAAAATTATATGATCAAGAACATCTGTTTCTCAGCCAGGAAATATTTAAGGGAAACTCACACATTTTTATTGTGGTTATGTGGAACAAGTCCTGCCACTCAGCAGAGCCTTTCAGATTTTCAGAAAGCCTAAATCAGCATGCTTACACAGAATTTAATTAAAGGAATCAATGACTTCATTATTTATGTTAATTCATTACCTGAAGTTCATCAGTGCCTGGCTCTCAGTTCAATGAAGTGATAAAGGTATCAGCAAGTAGTGAACAATGTTATCACAAATATCTGCTTTGGAAAGTCTTTTCACTTTATACAATTCAAAGGCCTTGAGGTGCACATGGAAATGAAATGGTTACTCAGATTAAATACCTCTAATTCCAACTCATCCCGGTCCATTTCTTGATGAATTCCTCCCATGTAGTCATTTGGGTCATAGTATTCATGCACGGATGGATGGCTGGGAAAAAAAAGGGATTTTTTTAGGACAGCACTCAGGACTTTAGTGGAACTTGTTAATGCATTCCAAGCTTGTAGGGGAGATGATGGAGGAGCTGCATGTGGTTAATTCTATAAGCTACACCACTTACCCCAGTAAGTGTTTTAAATGAAAATTCCATGTATTGTAGGAGGACAGCCTGCTGCTTTTTACTGCTTGAGCTCTCCCACACTTTCACTGCCTTTACTTTGGAAGTTGAAAGCAGTGTAATGCTCTTGTGATCACTGCTTTCTGTGCTGGATTGTTTTATCTGCAGTGAAAGTAAACTCCCTTTAATTCTCTGTTAACTAGATACATGTCTGAGGCTATTTATGGAACAGCATCTGCTAATTGGCTAAAATAGTCAAGTTGTTAGAGCAGGCAAGATTAATCTGAATGGGATTGGGAGAAGTGAGAGGAAACACTAGGAAAAAATGACTCTGCTTGCACAGCACACCCAGAGGGCTGAGTGTGACCCTCATGGGAAGGGCTGTGAGGGAACACCAACACCTCCAGCTCAGAGGAAGGGCACAGTTATCCAGCAGCTGGGATCTGTGTAAGGATTAAGGAACAATAAGGAGTTGATAGGCCTAAGATGGAATATTGCAGGCATGTTGCAACCTAAGTCATAGAATGGTGAAATCATGGAGCAATTTGGGGTGGAAGGCACTTTAAGGAAAATCTCATTCCATCCCTGCCATGGGCAGAGACTCCTTCCACTAGTCCAGGTTGCTCAAACCTGCCTTGGACACTTCCAGGGATGGGGCACCCACAGTTTCTCTGGGCAATCTGTGCCAGGGCCTCAGCAACCTCACAAGGAAAAAATTTTTCCTAAATGATTCATCAGGAATTAATCTTTGCCATTTTCTAAGTGTAACTGGTTTTGCAGTTGGAAAGTCAGAGGTACTGAAGGATGAGGTTGGGAGGTGCAGTCGAGGCCCTGGGAATAATCATGTCCTCCCCACAGGCTCCAAGCCCTGCTGTTTGTTCACTGCAAGCTCAAACCTCCAGCCTTTTGTCAACTATTTCCACTAAATCCTGCTGCTATGCTTGAATTTTCAGTGGGGTGGGAATAGGTGCCCATGCTGGAATATTGGCTGGAACCATCCTTTAGGTACCAGCAGAGAGAGTCATGAGAGGAACAGACAGGGCAGATGGAATGGTCCTGGCTCAGTGTGGGGAAGTTAATGTGCTGTGAAAGTCGCCCAGGGGCAGTGCAGGATCAGTGCAGGATCACAGCCAGACCCTGATTCCCAGGAGTGCTGGCAGGGATGCCTGCAGAGGTGCACTGGGAGGGTGGTCCTGACCCTCACTGCGTGCAGGATCACCTCAAAACCAGAATTTCTGTGGCTTGACCAGATCAGTCTCTCCCACACAGCAAGTGAGAGGGTCAGAATGCTTTCCCCTCCCCGTTCCCTGTGGAGATTCGTGGCAGGATGACAGGCAATCTGCAGGGGTTCCCTGGGGAGCTGTTTTCCTCTCCAACAGCATGCGAGGGCGGGGGGTGTGCGCGCCACGAGATAATTGTCATTTGTATTTGTAAGTACAAAAGCATCAAATTACCATTAACAATAATTAAAATTTGATTCTAAAACATCCATGACAACACTGGTAAGTAATTTTAGTCCCAGAAAATAACTTATTCGAGTAACAGCGCTGCAGGGTTATAATAAAGTAATTAATACACTGGAATAGAATGTAGCAGCTCTTAGCATTACACAATTTATGGCAGCCATAAAAAATAAAGTTAAAACATAAGCAACCCAAAGAGGCAGTGAGAGGAATTACAAAATGCAATAACTTTATCCATCAAATGCCAGCAAAAAAAATGAGCTTTATGAGGCCATGTTGTGACTCAGTGGCATTACTCATGTGAGTAATGTCTTGCTAATGCAGAGGAAAAACGAAAATGCTGTGAGTTATGGCTCAGTGGTGGATGAATCCTGGCTACTTCTGGGAGTACATGTTTACCAGCAAGAGAGGTGAGGTTGTGAACCCCTTCTAACATGCCATGTTCACCAAGTCACTGGGTTGGAAGAGACCTCCAAGATCATCAAGTCCAACCCAGCCCTAACACCTCAACTAAACCATGGCACTGAGTGCCACATCCAGGCTTTGTTTAAACACATCCAGGGATGGTGACTCCATCACCTTCCTGGGCCGGCCATTCCAGTACTTCATTATTATAAAATAATATTATTATTTTTCTTTCAGTGAAAAACTTTTTCCTAATATACAACCTGACTTTCCCTTGGCACAGCTTGAGGCTGTGTCCTCTTGTTCTGTCAGTGCTGCCTGGAGAAAGGGACTGACCCCACCTGAGCACAGCCACATTTCAGGGAGTTGTAGAGAGTGATGAAGTCACCCCTGAGTCTCCTTTTCTCCAGGATAAACAATCCCAGATCCCTCAGGGAGCTCCCTCCTCACAGGGCTTGTGTTCCCAGCCCTTCTCCAGCCTTGCTGCCTCCTCTGGACACAGCACTCAGTGTCCTTCCTAAACTGAGGGGACAGAGCTGGACACAGCCCTCAATGTCCTTCCTAAACTGAGGGGACAAACTGGACACAGCCTCAATGTCCTTCCTAAACTGAGGGGACAGAGCTGGACACAGCACTCAATGTCCTTCCTAAACTGAGGGGACACAGCTGGACACAGCACTCAATGTCCTTCCTAAACTGAGGGGACACAGCACTCAATGTCCTTCCTGAACTGAGAGGCAGAGCTGGACACAGCACTCAATGTCCTTCCTGAACTGAGGGGACAAACTGGACACAGCACTCGAGGTGCCCTCACCAGTGCCCAGCACAGGGACAGAGTGACCTCCCTGCTCCTGTGCCCACACCATCCCTGACCCAGGCCAGGTGCCCATGTCCCTCTTGGCCACCAGGGCACACCACCAGGGTTTCTGAGGCTCAGAAAAGCATGGCTTACTCTTCAGGCAGGAGGTAGGGGTCCAGCACGGGGACAGGCGGGGTGGGTGAGCCCATCTTGCTGAGGGCCATGATGTGCTCGAAGGTGATGTCGGTCTGGGTGCCCACGTCCACCAGCTGCGGCTCGGGGGCCGCCCCGAAGGCCTTGGCACGCGGGGCCCTCCGCAGCACCTGCACCACGATGGGCTCCTTGGCCGTCTTGAAGGCCTCCACAGCCTGCTCGTGGGTGGCTTTGGATAAATCCTTCCCATTGACCTGTGGGGAGAGAGCAGCAAAGATGTCAGGGACAGCAAAGCCATCAGGGACAGCAAAGCCGTCAGGGACCCGGCCTCAGCTTGCAGCCATCCCAAGTTGTGCCAGGCATCATCCCCGCCATCTCACGCATCTCTCTCACCTTCCCTTTCCCCCACAATAACTCTCAGGGTTGTTTCTCCCTGAGATTCTCCTCGGGGTTTCTGTTCCCCGGGGTATCAGGGTCTTTCCCCAGGGTTGCTGTTCCCTGAGTTTCCTCGGGGTTGCTGTTCCCCGGGGTAATCAGGTTTTCAGTCTTCTCTTTGCCCTGGGTGTTTCACACCAGAGCCAGAGCAGACAGGCTGAGTCCAGCAGTGTTATCAAGGCTGTTTATTCTAAATTATCTCGTGTTCTCAAGGCTGTTTATTCTAAATTATCTCTCAGTTCTTGTCCAGCTCTGCAGGGCGTCCCCAGCAGAGCAGGACACGCGGGGACTGGGCGGGTCAGAGATCCCCAAACCTTCAGTGCGGGATCTCCCACCCAACCACTGCCCAAGATGGATTTTTTATTTACANCCCCAAACCCTCCAGGGTGGCCACAGGGATGTCCTGGACTCTGACAAATACCTTCACAAATCCTCTGCCCTGCCTTTGATTTTGATAGACTTTACTGGGCTTGCTCTTTGAGGTGAAGTGCAAACCTGCATCCCATTTGTTTCTTGCAGGTTTGAAATCCCTCAGTCCTCATTCAAACACGACACGTTATTGATTCTCCCGTGGTTTTTCTAGTTTTGGTTTGTTTTTTAGACTTTTCCCCTTTTTGCTGAACAAAACCAAAACTATAAAACTATGTGTTTGTGTCTGATAAACAATTTTTTAGATGAAACATGACAGTACTACTCAGTCACTGCAATAAAAAAGTCCATTTTAGAGCAGTGGATAGAAATAACAGGAGATATGTCTGGCCATGGAACTGGGGGCTGAGAAGAGAATTCACACACTGCACTAAGTACACACTGTAATGTTTGGTCATATTAAAGTAAGTGAGGCACCTGAATGAGAACATTACTCAGCAAAATAACTTAATTTAACCCACACTTAACATATTGCCCAAGGCAAAAAGCTGGCTGATATAAAGAGGGTTAACTTGAGTGCAGAATAAATTGAAAAGGCTAAATTCCTGCTGAATTACCTTGTGCAACTAACACTTTTCACCCCTCCATGTCATCTTAGGTTTGCCTCAGAGAGGTGATGACACCAGGATTTTTGTCAAGCCAGCTGAGAGGGGAAGGTGTTAGTGTGACATTCACATCACACAAACACTTGCACTGCACACGATTGCTCCCAGTAATGTAAAGTTTGGCCTGGTCAAATTAAATATCATTAACTCGCCCAATTGAGCAGATTACTTTAAAACAGTTTGTACAGCTGTGAAATTAGGTTCAATGTAATGTTTTCTCTGGAAAAAGGAAATGCTGATGATGGTTTGAGTTTTATTATTTGCTGCAAATTAAACGTTGCACGTTTTACTGTGTGCATCCTTTTTATTTTTTTATTTTCTTGGTACAACTTAACCCAACAAGCAATCAAAAGAAAAGAATCGAAATTGCAGTGCATAATGTTTTTCAGAAATGTGTTCAGAATAACTCTTGAGCAGGAAACTATTTACAAAGATCCTTTCTCCATCTTTATAGTAAAACCTGGTAAAATCCTGCAAAGGACAGATTTCCAGTTCATTCCCAAATGCTGTAACAAACCTGGATTACAGACAGTTTAGTACAGGCCTGCATTTTAATTTAGGATCCTTAGGACACTTTTATTTCTGCAAATCCACGGACTGGCATCCTCTTTGTGCTCTCCTATGCAATTGTTACATAAATAATCATAACTTCAAGGACAGGTTGATGTCATGCAGGGACCAGGCAGTAGAAGCTGGACTGTGTCATAAATTGTTACTACAGGAATTATTTCCAAGCAGTTTCCTGACTGTGTTGTCTGCAAGCTGATAATGCCATGAGAAAGAAAAGGTGCTGCAGAGGGACATGGGACCAGATTTTAGAACTGGGGTGATGAACCAGCTGAATTTAAATCTAAACCCCTCTTCTGCTGCAGAGGGACCGTGTGTAGAAAAGGTTTGTGACTCTCTGGCATTCAGCTTTCAGCTGGTAAATTGATAAGTCTACAAGCAGAACTAGATTTGATGTGTATACAATTTTAAAGGATGGGTTTGATAAGACAGCAATGGTTACAGTGAAATGAAAGCATAAGTCACTATACTGCTGTTATTATGGGCTTCTTAACCCACTTTAAAGAGATGGCTGGGGATTTTGTGTTTAAAAGTTAATATTCCTGTGAACTGTGGCAGCACCCACATGGTGTCAGGCAAGCAGTGCTCTGGACAGGAGCTGTCCATGTGATGGATGGTTTGGGGTCAGTCTGTGGATCCCTGACCAGAGGCTGGTTCCTAAACCCCAGCTGGAATCCTTTCAGTTCTGAGGTTCCTGTGCTGATCAGCAGCCACCACAGTGGCCAAGGCTGCTAATCTGTGAGACGTGGTCAGAACTGCCCTAAAAAGTGATAAAAGAATATGCAGTGATACAAAAATATCCCTAAAAGTGCTTTACAGCAGGGAATTACATCTCTGAATCTGGTTCCTAAAACACCTGCAGTAAGTGCCATGATACGTGGTAAATACTGAGCAGTGAATAGTCTGTAATTACATTTTTTTTAAGCATTTCCCATCTCAGCACACCAATAATACCATTTTCTATTAAAGGGAAATGAGGATGGCAGAGCTAAATATCTGGATTATAAAGAGCAGTAATTCCCAAGTCTGCTTATGCATAACAGAGATAAATTGCTTTTTAGTCTAGAAAAAGTAGCAGGTATGGGTGTGTTATTTTTAGTAGCACAAAAATGATGCAGAAGAGAAATATACTGGGATGATCTCAATATTCTGATTTCTAATGTCTGTGTAGAGTCAGTACCTGTGGCTAATCCTAAATCTAGCAAATAGGTGATACTAATATGCTTAGTTTCTATCTGGAAAATTTTTTGCAATTGACAAATAATTATTACCAGTGCTTAAAAGCCAATAAATACATAATAAATAAATGTATCTGTACAGCTTTGTTAAAAAAAAGGGGCCTTATATTCGTAGACTTTATTCCTAATGCTGCTGAATTGTGCTCAGCAATTTTTTTTCTTTATAAACAGTTACATCTGAAATAACACACACACACACCAAAAAAAAAAAAATCCATGCACATGAACGCTTCAGAAGACTGCCAAAAACGAGAAATATGCATAATTTCTGAGGAACACACCATGTGACAGAGACAATGGGATCTTTCATGGCACAAAAGATGGATAAATTAACTCGTCTGATGAAATGCTCAGCTTTTGGGCCTTCTTAGCATTGGAAATATACTGAATATGGAGCAAGTGTAGATAAAGTGCAGTGACTGGAGTTAAACTGAGCTGCATGGACTTGGATGAAATTTGTGGTGCAGCCAGATAATGGGTTTAGCATGAGGCAGGGACACAAATATTCTGTATCAGGACCAGCCAGTAAATAAGGAAGGGATGCTTGAATTTATAGATACATTTTTAATAGATATGCAATGATTAGGAAATAGAATAGCATTTTATTTTATAGTATGTACTGTATGTTCTTCTGTGCCAAAGTAGGCTGGAGAGAGGACCAAGAAATCTATAGAGGTGCAAGAAATCTATGGATAAAGATGGCATAATCCTGTCTGGGAGGTCTGTGTCTCCTGAAAGTTTTAATACTTGGAATGAAAATGAAATAGTCACTTGAGCTTCATGTGGTGCTCACTGGAGCCAAGGAGTGTTTTGCTTTTCCAGTGTCTCAGCTCAGGCTCTGACTGAGAGAGGACACTGACAGCAAATCAAGAAGTTATGAAGCCAAATGTGCCATGAGCATTCCATGGCCAAAATGAGATAATGGCAAGGAAAATGCTGCCATGGTCAATTAAGGTAGAAGTGATGTGTATTTGTACTTGAGAAAAAGAGAGATGATGCCCAAGGGCACAACAGGGGAAGCCATGGCACAAATCCAAACGGGTGATCCCAGCAAAGAGAAGGAAAGGATGTCCTAAACTCTCATTTTGATCATGGAGCTCTCATTAATTTCTATACCCAAGAAGAAAATGGTCAGAAAAATAAACAGGAATTAATGAAAAGAAGAATGAAAAAAGCTAATATGCTGTATCTGGCCCCAAATGGAAGCAGCAGAACTTCCCTGAGGTACCCTAAACATCATGTGGAATTGCTGAGGAACATCCCATGACAGCTTAGGAGGTGTGAATGCAGCAAATATGTGGGTATAGTTTGAGATCTGACTCCTAAGAGCCATGAAAAAAGCTGGAAACGTTTGAGTGCCACCTTGGAGATAAAAAGGTAAAAACAGGCAGCAGGAACTTGGGGGGTGTAGGGTTGGTGAGACCCAAGTGCCTTCCTGAGTCTGTCTTCAAATATCTCTCAACTGGCAGATATATATTAAATAGAAAAAAAAAATCAGTGATGATTTGTGATCAGTGATGTTCCCAACAAAGAGAAAAGGAAAGAAAACCCAGGAAACCCCCTCATATCTCTTTAGGCTCATGAAGAATCTGCTCTACCTCACTAGATGTCTTTCCATATAATTTTCCAGTCTGTGAGTGTGTAGGGGATTGGATCTACAAAGGCTTCTCTCTGCTGGAGCTGTGCAGGGCATTTGGCCTCCCTCCTGTTGAAATCTCCTTCCTCTATCAATTCTGGATATGTCCCAGTGCAAAGACAGAGTTTCTCACGTTTTTATATTTATATATGTGCTTCTACTTTGACAATTATTCTACTGAGAGGTTTGGGATCCTGCAGCAATTCCTGAGCCAAGTGCCACTGTTCAGATGCTAATTTCCTGAGGTCACAATTGGCACAGGGTGCAGAGGCTGGAGCCTTCCAGCCTGCACACTGTGAGGACAAGGCTGCACCTCCTGTGCAAGGCAAAGGGGATTTGCAGCCAAGGCTGGGATGACAGAATTGTTCTCTGTTACTAGAAAACACATTCTTATTTTTGTTTGAGGTATGAGGCAGGTTGTGCTGCTACATAAATGTCATTTTATCAATAGGTGCTGTTTAATTATTGAGCAAGGTAAGTGATTTACATGCTTTATTCCTCTGGGTGGAAGAGAAGGCTAATTAATTGCCACTTTTTAATGGCTCACATAAATTAGAGGCTTTCAGGTATCTCAAAATATCTCACTTGTTTACAAGTGGACAAAATTTCTTCCTGGTTGCCACCAATTGTGATTTTCTTTTCTTTCTGATACAGTGCTTATGGAAACCCCAGTACTGGTGGTTTTTCTTTTCCTGTGAGAAAAATCTGGTTTCTCTGCATAGAAGAGCTGATTCCCAGTTTCCCACTTGCACCCACAGCAGGAGCACACCCAGGAGCCCCTGGGAGGGGACATTGGGACAGGGCTGTGACAGGAAAGGGCTGGCACAGAGAAAGTGGGGAGGATGCTCAGGGATGGAGGAGTTGAGCACTCAGGCACGAGCAAACATCATCTGAAATAATACAGATAAAATGACCTTAGGCATTGGTGGAAGTAGTTACTGAAAGGTTGAGAAAGCCACAAAATCCCTGTGCAGAACAGTTTAATTATAATTGTTTTGTATTTATATTTATATATTTATATATATAAATATATTTATATTTATATATTTATATATTTATGTATTTATATATATTTATATTTATATATTTATATAAATATATATTTATTTTTGCAGCAACGGTGTGCAACACTGTTTTCTGGATGTTGGGAGCCCACAGCAGAAACCAAAGGGTTTCAGTAAATTATTCTTTTCCATTAATTTAGACTGATTTCTCTGGGTTTAATGCCATGAATGATAAACATTTGTATGCATTGTACAGCTTGTTGGCTCTTCTGTGCCTCACAAATGTCACAGAGGAAAAAAAAACTTTTTTGCCTAAGAATGAGTAAGCAGCTTTTCTTTGTAGAAATTCATGCAAATCCTTGGGAAGTGCACTATAAAAATGCTAGTTCTGTTAGACTACAGAGGTCTGTGCTCCATTTAAAATGCTCTTTATGGTCTGATTCACTTCTTTAGCAAGTTCTTAAGGAGTCTGCATACTAAGAAAAAGCAGCACAACTTTAAAGATTTTTACAGAAGCAAGAGCAGCAAAAAGCCCATTTTATAACCCCCCTTTTTCCTCAGGATTGGAGAAAAAAAAGTTCAAAATACAGGTTAATTCTTCTTGCAGCTCCATCTAATCCCTCTTTTATTTCCCTCACATGTACAGTCTCCCTCTTTTTGAAAACCCCAGAATTATATTGTTTAGTAATAGACTGTTTCCATGTGTGTGCATGACCACAGAATACATTTGTTCTCCACCCCGTTAACTTGCAAATGGAAAATCTTGGGAGAAAGAGCCTGGAAATAAAGGAATTTTTATTTTGCTAGTAATTAGCACATTTATGTATTACCAAGGCAGTGGCAGGAGTGTCTGTAGCATACTAAGATGCTCTTGGTTGGGTTCTCAGTCTCTGCTCTTGTGGATCATTCCTCAAAATAAAACCCACAGGGAATTTTATCATTTGCNGCTGGCACAGAGAAAGTGGGGAGGATGCTCAGGGATGGAGGAGTTGAGCACTCAGGCACGAGCAAACATCATCTGAAATAATACAGATAAAATGACCTTAGGCATTGGTGGAAGTAGTTACTGAAAGGTTGAGAAAGCCACAAAATCCCTGTGCAGAACAGTTTAATTATAATTGTTTTGTATTTATATTTATATATTTATATATATAAATATATTTATATTTATATATTTATATATTTATGTATTTATATATATTTATATTTATATATTTATATAAATATATATTTATTTTTGCAGCAACGGTGTGCAACACTGTTTTCTGGATGTTGGGAGCCCACAGCAGAAACCAAAGGGTTTCAGTAAATTATTCTTTTCCATTAATTTAGACTGATTTCTCTGGGTTTAATGCCATGAATGATAAACATTTGTATGCATTGTACAGCTTGTTGGCTCTTCTGTGCCTCACAAATGTCACAGAGGAAAAAAAAACTTTTTTGCCTAAGAATGAGTAAGCAGCTTTTCTTTGTAGAAATTCATGCAAATCCTTGGGAAGTGCACTATAAAAATGCTAGTTCTGTTAGACTACAGAGGTCTGTGCTCCATTTAAAATGCTCTTTATGGTCTGATTCACTTCTTTAGCAAGTTCTTAAGGAGTCTGCATACTAAGAAAAAGCAGCACAACTTTAAAGATTTTTACAGAAGCAAGAGCAGCAAAAAGCCCATTTTATAACCCCCCTTTTTCCTCAGGATTGGAGAAAAAAAAGTTCAAAATACAGGTTAATTCTTCTTGCAGCTCCATCTAATCCCTCTTTTATTTCCCTCACATGTACAGTCTCCCTCTTTTTGAAAACCCCAGAATTATATTGTTTAGTAATAGACTGTTTCCATGTGTGTGCATGACCACAGAATACATTTGTTCTCCACCCCGTTAACTTGCAAATGGAAAATCTTGGGAGAAAGAGCCTGGAAATAAAGGAATTTTTATTTTGCTAGTAATTAGCACATTTATGTATTACCAAGGCAGTGGCAGGAGCGTCTGTAGCATACTAAGATGCTCTTGGTTGGGTTCTCAGTCTCTGCTCTTGTGGATCATTCCTCAAAATAAAACCCACAGGGAATTTTATCATTTGCTTCAATGAAATCACAGAGCAATGCTGGGGCTTCTGAGATCTTGGATTTTCACTAGAAGCAAAGTTTATTTGATACCCTTTTTCCTTTAATCATGTTAAATGACTTTATATCAGGGCAGAAATGCTCTTCCTTATTTTTTTAAGTGACTTTTGTGTATCTTTTCATGGCTCAATAACCCAGGGCCATCCAGAACACAGCCAGAAGTTTACAGGCCTCCCCTTTTAATGCCCCTCTCTCTCTTTTAATGCCATTTCTGCAGAGGGGACCAACCAATGGGATCTCTGAGCGAGGTACAAATGAGCCATAAATAACCATGAACTACTAATGACTGGGATTCAGCAAGTTTAATTACCCGTTTTCTCACATCCTCTGCTTTGTCCACCTCTAGCACTGCACCTCCAGTGTTCGTCCTTGGGAAATGCTCTTCCCAAAAGCCAAAACCTGTCTGTGTGTTCATCCAGTAAAGAAAATTACAGATTTTTATGAATGAGAACGTTCAAAAAGCTGTGTATTCTATATTTATGTCTAAAATAACACAAAATGAGAGTGAACAGCATGAAAAAATTAAAACTCTTTTAGTTGAGGGTGCAATGTTATGTGGATTCAAGCTGAATTTGCCCCTCTCCTGTCAAATCCCTGACTTGTGACCAAGTTCCAAGGGGCCACTTGGATCTGCTTCTCTTTACTCACCAAATCTCTGCCAGGACCAATCCCAGTGTTCATGTAACTGCAGAGTTCTGTCCCAGTGAAAACAAAGCCTGACCTTTTGTTCTATTATTAATGAACACAACAAAACACACTTATTGAATCTGAACTTTTTCATTTGTCCATATGTTTCTTTTTTTCCCAGCCCATGTCTGACATGTGACAGTAAAGAACAGAATGATTGTCCCTGGTGCCTTCTCCCTTGTGACTTCTTGCCACCTGCTTTGTAACATTAAACAGATGTGTAAGTGTAAAGCATCACAAAACTCATCCCTTCAATCATTCATCATTAAAAAAAAAATCCTAATAAATCCATGCTGTGGCTGAGCATACTGTAAAGATGAAAGGCACTGTAGATTTTAGGAAGGTTATGCAGCAGTGAGACATTTCATGTGCAAAGTAGATCAAATGATGCACTTATATCACAGGTGACCATTAGGCATTTGTTTATTTTGTATCAGATCTCGTTTATGTTCCTTTAACAGCCAAAATACTCCTCTAACTTTACAATAAAGAATATCTTCTAGAGAAATCCTAACAGAGGCACTGCATTATTCATCATCAAGTGAAGAGGAAAATTTCAATTGCCAGTTTCTGGTAAATGTCTAATTAGGAGAGGGGACTTGTGAGCCACAGACAGGCGCCACGATCATTAAAGGGCACTTTTCTGAAGATTATGAGTTTCAGTCTGTCAAGCAGAGTTTTTCTACAGCAGAACTAATTCTGCAGTAGAAAACCCTGTCTAGAACAAAGCCCTGGGAATTAACATCTTGTTTAAGCAAACACATGCCTACTTTGAAGTAAGTGTGATAGGTTCACAACTGTTATTGAGGTCAAGTTTAATGGTAGTGAAGTGAGAGAATCGAACTTCAGCACTAGTTTTAATTTCAGCTGCAGCATAGGCTGCACATACAGAGCACTTGAAGCCATACACTGTATTTCAAGTAGAGCAGTTCCCTATAATTGGCACCACCACTTTGGTCTTTACATGGAAAACTACTGAAATGTAGAGCAACTAATTCTCTGGCTGCCCAATTAAATTTGAGGGTGTGAAAAGCATATGTACAGAGGCAATTATTTCTGTTTTCCAAATCTTACAGTTTTGATTAGGTTGGCTTTTTTTTTTTTTTTTTTTTTTGAGCTGAATATTTATTTTGGCAAGCTTCACACTTTGGCCCTGCTTTAGGATAACATCATTGCTCAGTAGGTTTAAGTCTAGTTAGGCTGTTTCCTTGAATTAGGTTTTCGTAGTGATTGATTACTTTGGTCTCATTTTCTCAAGTCTGAACGTGTGAATGGAATTCTGATGGCAAAGGGCCCTGCTCTGGTGATTTGCTCAGTGCAGCAGGTTTGTGTGGGAGTTCTGCTGGAGAACAGTGCCCTGCAAGCAAAGCCACTGGAACCTGCCAATGGAAAACAGTGCTGGCTTGTTCTCATCACTGCTGACCTCTCATTAGCACAAAATGTGGATCTGGCCTTGGTGCTTATATAACTCTGGCCACAGAGCATCTCAGTCTGGTTTAAACCACAAATCCAGCTTGCCCACTGTTGTTTTTTACCACCACTGTCATTTTTCCATGTCTCAGGGACATGCCAGGCCAGGAGCAAGTGAGTGAGGCTTTCAAGTTTCCGACACTGAAAGATCATGGCAACCTCTGTTTATTTATATATGAACTTTAGTATTTGTGAGGGGTGCCAGCTCAACAATCACAGAGCAGAATCTTCTGACCTCGGCTCAGCTGAACCAAGGGCAGTGGCAACCTGAGCTTGTTCCCTGCCAGCCTGTCCTTACCCTGCAGGGACAGCCTGGGGAAAGGGGCTCTGTGCTCACTCAGGCTTTCTCAGCTTTGATGGGCTGTTCTTATGGCATCTTCCCACTGTGAGCACTGGGTGAACTCCATCATCTTAAATCCCATGGAAGAGTTCTGAGCATTGCCCATGCAAGTTTAGAGTCCCATCTGTGATTTAAAATTCTACATTGACATCCTTGGAAATTCTTCCAGTGGAAGGTGTCCCTGCCAATGGCAGTGGGGGTGGAATTACAGGATCTTTGAGGTCCCTTCCAATCCAAACCATTTTGTGATGATGTGAGGATTCTGTAAAACACTCTGTCCATTTAGGAAATGATTTCACTGTGTGTTTATCTCCCATACTGTGGGCAATGTGTGCTTGGTGTGAAACAGGTACTGAGAAAGCTCCTTAACTTGCAGGCTTAAACTTCTTTTACTCTATTTCAAACTCTCAAAAGCTCTATCTCAGAGGACTCATTCTTCTGTAAGTTTTCTCCAATGGAGTTTACTTTTTGGCCCCTCAGGAATTTTCATACAAAGGGAAAAGCCCTTATTTCTGTTATTGTTTATGCAGGAGTTGATGACATTGAGAAAAGCACATCAGAAACCTGGTATTAAACACCCTCCCAGTTTTCTGGTTTTCTTTCTTTCCCCTTCTCCATCCATTTTCACAACTTTTAATATCTTGTGAAGAAGAATGCCTTTTATCCAGACACCCAAAAATCTAATAGTGTATATTACTTCATTTGATATGCTGTATTCAGCTGGAAGATAAACTTTGGGATCCATCTAAGATGGGATCTGCACCCCATTGCTGCCACACTCACCAGTGGTGACACTGCTCTGCCTCAAGGCTCCAAGCTGCCACTGTCCCTTTGTATTTGTAGCACAAAGCATTGATATGCACAGCTACAACAAGACTCTAATGACGAGGTGTCTTAATTTGGTTTTTATTATGTGATTAAAGGTACAATAAGGTAAGTGCTCAACAAGAGGGAAGAGCATTGTTCTGCATCATTAAGCTCACAGCGGCCCAAAAAGAAATTGTAGGCAATGTGCCAAAGCCCTTAATGAAGAGGATCTCTTTGAATTATCTATGGATGAGGAAGGGATAAAGCCTGAGCCCTGGTATATTTGATCCTCTTTGTGCTCACTGTTAGAGGACTTACAGAGCCAGCCGTACCGGACCTTCTGGAATTGTAATTTATGGAAGCATTAATTTCCCAGCCACACTAAAGCTCTTGGCCTAATAGAGAAAGTGCAGTTATGTACTATTATTAATTCCTTCAAGTGTTTTCTGAATTCCTACATCTCAGAGTCAAGAACTTTTAAAAAACAAGGCTAAGGAGATTTATTTGGAACGATGCTCAATGTTCCCTAAAATTAAGTTATGCAAATTTTGTCTAACTCAGACTTTCTTAAATAGCAATGCCTTCTTATCACATGATATTAGGGTTACATGGATGACAAAAAACCTCTGTAAGAGACATTTTCTACTGTTGGTGGATTTTGAAACTTTTATCTTTTATTTTCTGTAATTTTAAATGGCAGTGATCCTTCATCTCCCTCACTGTTAAATTTCAAGTGATTGCTCTTGTGTGTAGGTTACATGAGGACGTATTTTTATAGTTGTAGTGACATATAATTATCTGGATGTGCTCCATAAGCTATAGAAATCCCTCCCACTTATCTCGAGAAAGAGAGAAATCAGTGTAGACTTCTATTAAAATAATTTTGCACAGTTATTTATATTCTAGAATAATCAGGGATTATGGTCTTAAATAATTCAGGTTTTACTATGTCAGAAATTCCACTTTTACAGGATTACATGCACCTTTCACTTCTGTGGAAACTGAGGGTATTCCAGCAGTGTTTCCCAAAAGACTTCCATAATTAATGAGGAGCACTGGGCACTGACACATTGCTGGGACCAGGCTGCAGCCCTCTGCAGCTTGATAGAATTCTAAAATCAAACTCCTGCCGGGGATCTGCACCTCAGCCAGCACTGGATAGTTCAGTCGTCTCAGATATCAGCAGGAACTGTTCCTGGGACTGATTTCAGGACATGTATTTAAAGAATGCTGTCCTGCATCTGTTGGGAGATGTCAGTAAGTTGCAAAAGTTCTCTGCCACCTTCCCTTCACCACAAAAATTGAGCAAGCTTCCTGAGCAATCATAATGTTTGTGATTGGGTGCTGTGTCAGTCTGTCCTGGTTGGTGCACCCTGAATGTGACTCACTGACAGTCCCCAGACCCAGACTGCACAAAACCTTGGCAGGATGAGGAATTATCCCCACAGCCACTGCTGTACCTGAGCGGGGCATTCACACAAACCATACCTGGCCCCAGGTGTGCGGCCGCTGCCAGCACCTGCAGCTGCTTCTCAGTTCAGAACACTACCTGAAAAATCCAACTGCCTCCCTCTAAAATTCCTGCCCCCATCACATGCACAGCAGCTTAGCAAGTGGAAGTGTGCTGGTATAAATAGAAATGACAGTCAACATGTCTTTCTATTTGCTCCCACAGGGTTTTTTTATTCCGCGAAGCGTCAGCGTCCTTTGGGTGAGCGAGTGAGAATTAGATCACAACTACGTGGTTAAAATTTAATCACTTCCCTACTAGCATAACATACAGACCACATCTTTTATTCACTTTGTTGTCAGTGACATCAGTATCTGGGATCAGCTGCAGGTGGGAAGGCAGCAGGACACGGGATTGCTGAGCAATTCCCTCTGCCGGCAGGACGGAGCAGCGCTGGGAATGTCACCCAGCAATTGTCACTTATCCCAAACCACCCCAGGAAGGGCAAGGGGGGAAAAGTGCAGCTCGAAGGATCTGGGTAGTGTCTGTCCACCAGAGCCTTTGACAACCCAAACCACCTTTTCAGTACTGACTGTGAGTGTGTATGCCTGTGAGTATTTCCAGAGAGATGTGCAGGAATACATCCTGAAACACCTGGCCATCACTTTGCAGGGCTCCCTCAGTCCAAACTGTACTCCAGACATGACAGAGTAAGGAATTTCAGAGGCAGGCAGAAGGAAAAGCAGAAACACGAAATAAAATCTTTGAAATAGAGGTTGAGAGGAGAAGGTTTCTGTGTTAATACATACACAGAAAACTTCTCAGAAGGTTCATATGAGTGATTTGGTACCTAAAGATCTGCAGGGCAGTAGTTTTAATCTGCTGTCAGATCTGTTTGTTAGCTGGTATTTTTACACATCGAGTTGCAACACCTACAACAACTATATCCAAAGTCAGTGACAGGCACTGACAGACCAGACTGAGCATCAGTGCACACTAACAAGTGGCTCTAGGTACTTGTAAACAGGTACAAACCCTTCCTTGTGCATCTTTTCCACTTGTGCAAGGAGTGTGCGACCAAGCCACGATCCTTGACAAGAAATTTAACCTAACATACACTGGAGAAATGAGCACAGTCTTATTTTGTGATGAAAGTTTTGTGAAAAGTTTGATGTATAATGCCACGTTTAAACACCTGATGTTCTGTACACGTGAATGGGATGGTACAGGCTAAAAACACAACCATGATCACACAGATTTCAAACAGGCAAACCCACTTTAAATTCCAGTTCCTGCTATTCCAGCTTCCCTGCCCTTAACAGCGGTCACAAGCCTAAAAGAAAACACCTGCTTTTAGAAACGAAATCTAATTCTTTACCTGACAAACTTCATACAGTAACTTGTACTGCTCCTCCGGCTTCTGCAGCGTGCACAAACTGCATCCCATGTTTAAACTGGAGCGGCAGGAAGGCTGTTCCTTATTCCCCCGAGCAGCCAGCGCGGTGCCCGCGGCCAGCGCACATCCAGGTGGGGCTGGAGCCGCAGGTGGGGCGGCCGGAGGTGACAGCGGTGACAGCGGTGACAGCGGAGCCGTGCCCGTCCCTCCCCGGCGCTCGCAGCCCGCTCTCTCTGCCGCTGCCGGAGCCCGGGCACGGCTATATACCGCCACTCATGCATATTAATCAGCCCTTATTGACTATTCATAACAGACAGCCATACACAGGCTATAATTGCCAGCTATGACAGCTGAAATTTCTCTAATTAACAGGCAAGTGCTTCAGTAGCAGGCATAATAAAGGACACTAACAATTTTGTAAAGCATTTTGTAGCAATTACAAATAAACACGACTGCGTTTTACTACGGTCCCTCAGGATAATTCTTCCCACATTTCAGCAGGCTGGGAGCAGGGGTTTAAATGTAAGGCACAAAGAAATGAATGCCACGGTACAGAACTCAGCCATGGTGAAGTTGAATATGCTCAGCAGCATTTATTTCCCTCCTGGACTGTGATGCTATTTGAGAGCCTCAGTTTTACAGCAGCAGCTGACTGAACTGGGTGTTCACAAGCACAACAGAGAAAAGCATCCCTGTCCCTGAAACCCTCCACAGCCCTAGGACCTGGCTGCAAAGCAAAGAAGATATATATGAATGTATGTGGATTTACAGAAAAAAAAGAACCCCCCCAAAAGAGTGTCTTGTATTAATATAAATTAGTTTTAGATTAATATGTATTCCAAGTGAAAAATAACCATTTATACTACTGACTCCCATTGTGTATTTGAGTGGTGTAAATGGCAGGTCCACATATTATCTGTGATATTAAAAATATAAACTTTATGAGATTATAAAAATAAGTACAATAAAATCAGGATGGCATTTATGAGTACTCAGCATTTGAGTGCGTAGATCTGCATTAAACCTGTACCACAGATGTAAAGGATAAGACAGCACTGAACTGCCCAATGAGCTAGAAAAGTACTCGTAACTCACAGGCTTTATGGATCTTTTCCAGTCTGTGAGAAGCTCTGCCTTGTGTTGGGAGTGTGGATTGACCATAATTTTCTCAGTTGTTTAAGCATTCAGAAGGTGGTGCCTTTTTATAACCTCACTGCAACTCATTGTGCCATAAAGAAGAGAAGGTGACAGAGCACTGAGACCAAGGGTGTCATTGCATGGAGAGCCTGGATAGATCCTGGGCCATGGTTATCTAACTGGTTTTGGCTATTTGCTCACTGAGTTTCTGTGGATCACAAGGGAAATGCTGTGCAAGGATGTTTTCCATCTTTTCTGTCCAAACTCTGTACACAGGTGCTTGCTGTGGGATCTTGTAGAATACTCAGCTCTTGCTACAATGGCACTGACTCACAGTTTGCATTAAAATGTTCTGTTACTGCAATGCAGTTCATGCTTTAGTACAACTTTAGATAACAGAGAATGACATGAAGGGGTCCCTGGACTCTGAGGCTTTATTTTGGTAGCAAATTTTGCCTGCCTACACAAAGAAACAAAGAACAGAAAGAAAGGAGACCTCATTTCAGCAGTGTCCAGCAAGGGACAATGGGCACAAATTGAAACACAGGAAGTTCTATCTGAATATGAGAAAAAACTTTATTGTGAGGGTGGCAGAGCCCTGGAGCAGCTGTCCAGAGAAGCTGTGGAGTCTCCTTCTCTGGGGTTATCCAAAACCCACCTGGACATCCTCCTGTTCAACCTGCCATGGCAGGGGGTTGGACTGGATGGACTCCAGGGGTCCCTTCCAATCCCACCTGTGACTGAAATCCCTGCCAAACACCCAAAATCAAGTGGGAACTTCACCCCTGAGCTGCGACTGGGCTGCTCCCCTGTTGAGAGAACTGCTGCCACAGGGGCAGAAATTGCAAGGTTGGGGCAGGGCAGAGGAAGCCTGGATGTTACTGCTGCCCTCCAGGAATGATTCAGGCTATCCCTGCTCACATATGCCCTCACATTCTGCAGCTTTTCCAAAGCTGTGGATCTTGAACAACTGGAAAATTCTTGCATGATGGGACTAGTGTTCCCTAAAAGCAGAAAACGATGATGATGATGATAAGTGAATCAAATGAAAAAACCTCTGACTATGAAAAGTCTTTATTGTGAGGGTGGCAGAGCCCTGGAGCAGCTGTCCAGAGGTGCTGTGGAGTCTCCTTATGTGAGGTTATCCAAAACCCACCTGGACATCCTCCTGTTCAACCTGCCATGGCAGGGGGGTTGGACTGGATGGACTCCAGGGGTCCCTTCCCATCCCACCTGTGACTGAAATCCCTGCCAAACACCCCAAATCAGGTGTGAACTTCACCCCTGAGCTGTGACTGTTGAGAGAACTGCTGCCACAGGGGCAGAAATTGCAAGGTTGGGGCAGGGCAGAGGAAGCCTGGATGTTACTGCTGCCCTCCAGGAATGATTCAGGCTATCCCTGGTCAGATATGCCACTCACATTCTGCAGCTTTTCCAAAGCTGTGTATCTTGAACCACTGGAAAATTCCTGCATGACAGGACTAGTGTTCCCTAAAAGCAGAAAACGATGATGATGATGATAAGTGAATTAAATGAAAAAACCTCAGACTCTATGGAAATTGTAAAAAAGTTTGTGGCTTTGATTACATAAAATTTTGGTTATGTAATTTGATTAAGGAACTTAAGGTAAAGCTTCCAAAAATGTTGTCTGTGATTTTGGTTTTCTTCTTAAATGCAATTAAGTTTCTTCTCAAACACTAGATGCCATTTAAATAAATGTTAGTGTTCTGTTCAGGTGGCTGAGGTCAGTTTGGAATTTTCTTTTTTTAGGAATAGCACACAGCTGGATCTGCTTAGAAATAAACCAGAAACATGCGGGATATTTAATTTCCAGTTTCAACGGAAACACACCTATTTGTTATTTCCCTATAGCAACGTGATAGACTGCAGGAGATAATGTTTCATCTGATTCAGAGAGATAATCCCCAAGTCAGGCCAGGAGAGTAAGCCCAGCAAAATACTTGTTTTGTTGTGTGAGTGGAGGGTCCCATAAATGTGATATTTGGGATTCTCCAGCTGCCACTGCCTCAGCAGAGAAGAGCTCACCCTGGTAAATGAGCAGCTCCTAGAGCCAGGCCCATGTCACTGGAGATGTTTCCATTACTGAACTATAACTTGTATCTCCCCTATTCCTCTCATAGGCAAAAATGGTAGTATTGCCTAATTCAGACTGGTTTTTACTGGTTTTGGTTTTGTGTTTTTTTTTGGTTTTTTTTTGTTTTTTTTTTTTCTTTTTTTTTTCACTTTGCCTAACTTTAAACATTTGGGCTGTAAACTTGTGCTCTGGGCTTTGTCCAGTGCTGATTTCTGCCTTTAATTGTCCACCTGAGCTGAAGTTTCAGTCATTTCAAAGAGTAAGATTACAGGAAGAAAAAAAAGTTTGCCTATGTTCTGAAATTCTGGATGCTTTCTTTAAGAGAGTTTTAGAACCAACAGAATTTGAAACAAGAATTTGGAGTTTGGCACCGGGATGGTTTGCGTTGTCCCTGTGAAATCTGCTAAATTTGGTCAGCTCCTCCTGAGCTGTTGCAATTTGTGTGTTCTCAGCACAAAGTTGCTACAAGCTCCAGTTTAATTCCTGTGAGGCTTTAAAGGAGTTCAGGGAGTGATGCCAGGTCTGGGAGGACAGCTCCGTTTCCTGGTGGCTCTTTGTGAGGTGGGAGGATGGACACCAAACAAAGGGATGCTCCCTGTGCTCCTCACTGCTGGACCCATCCAGGCAGGGAGAGCCACACGGGGATGGGCTGGATGTTAATTATGACTTGTTTTATAACACACTGAAGTTGTTATTAGGAAGTGTCTTACAGGAACCCTCATCCCCACCTGCAGTACCTGGGGCAGGTAAACCCTTGGCTGTCCCAAGGCAGCTGATTTTGGGATCGGCGCTAACAGCGAGCCCTGTGTGGTCCCGCCAGGGCCACAGATAATGAGCTTAACCAAATGGACGGCGGAGCGGGGTTTCCATCACTGTAATGGGGATGTTAGAGTGGTCCCAGCTGAATGCGAGCAATGCGGGCTGAATGGGAAGTCAGCGAGCCAGCTGACTGGGAACAATAGGAAATGGCCTTTGAATACACAAGGTGCCAGCAAGAGCTTTCATTAGCATTTATCTAGATTACTCACTGCCTGCCGCCTGCGTGCGACCGCGGCTGCAAAATCCCCTCTGCCACAATACCTGGCTCCTAGCAGGCATTTTGCTTTTGTGTCCAAAAGCTAATTCGCAGGGAACAGGAGAAGGTGAGAAGCAGCCAGACTGCCACCACAAAGGGGAGGCTGCTGCTCCTGTCCCCGGGAAGCTGGAGGTCCTGGATGGACAAGGAGGGAAAGCTGCCACAGACCACAGGCTGGTTTTGCTTTTTGCATGTGTCTTATGTTCAATTTGCAACCTCTCAGCTTGCAATTACAAACCTAATATAAATGTTGCTTTTTAAATGTTTGATTTATTCCCTGATTAAGCCTGCCAGGTGCTGGCAGGTAAGGGGAATCCACAGGAGACTGGTGCACTTCAGGTGTCCTGCCTGTCTGCACGGGATGGTGAATCCGAATAAAGGGGGAAATGAAGCACTCATGAGGGACCTGCACCCTGGAGAGGATCATTATTAGGGAACTCAGAGGCTAAAAAGCACTTTCTGCCAGCTTTTCAAGGGTAGGGACGGGCTCTGCCAAGGCTTGGCTCTTGGACAGCAGTTCCCACCAGCAAGAATAAACTCGTGTCCTTTGTGTGAGGAGCAGATGGCACACAGCTCCTGCACAGAGCTGGCCACACACCAAACCCAGCTCGGGCTGGGAGCTCCTGAGAGTGCCTGCCTGAGAGATCAGCGATGGCTTGGCATTGTTTGTTTTGTTTCTTTAAATGCAAGTTGGCTTTCCTACTCTGCAGTGACTATTTAACATTGTATTTCTGTACATATACTTAGCGAGTTCTGTTTAAACAAGGGATTCCTATTTAAGCAGCGTGATTAGGGAAGCGTTTGCTTAATGTATCAATACTTTAATTACTTTTCTTGTTTTTACAAATATTTAAGACTTGTGAGAAACAAAAGCTAGGAAAAAGAGCAGCTGTGACTTTATAAATAATTCTTGCTTTGGTGTGTTAAATAAACAGAAGTCATGGAACTGTACAGATGATGGTTACCCAGAGTGCTGTGAAAGAGAAATGTGTTACACAACCATACTTCAAAGTGAAGTATCTGGGATTTTTCAAAGTGTGAGAAGGTGTTTTTTAATTATAACCATTGGGTTACCTTTATTAAAGCTCGAGTGCCTCTGTTGGGAATGTGTTCAGACTGAGTTCTGCTTCCCTGTGTTTATTTGAAAATGTTCAATAATACAACCCACTGATAGCTGTGAAGCGTTGGGTTCCCAATAATACATGTAATTAGTGTGGATCTAATTTAAAAATACCCTTCTGAAAAGTTCTTTGTTGAATATGTGAAAGCAAACCAGGATTTTCTATGGCATCGTGCAGGCACAATAATTAAATACATACTCTAAATATAACAGCAAAAAGATCTCAATTCTGGTGGGGTTTTTTTGCATTTGGGCATAGCAATCTGCCTATGCATTGGAAGCTTCAAGACTGAGCCAAAATATTTAAACTAAAACATACCACAAGAGAGGATGTGAAAGCAAATGTAAAACTTTGGCTTTATTCCCATCAGTTAATGCTGAAGTCTTGAGATCCTTATTTGCTCCACTTAGCATCTCTGAAAGAGTTCCAATCCTCAGAAGTCACTTAAATGAAATGATACTTATTGTTAAACTGCTGAAGGAACTCTTCTGTCCTTGAAGCTCTTTACCAGTGCAATATCTCTGTAATTTATGCCACTTGAGGAAGGCAATGATGCTTCAGGAGCATCCCTGTAAGCACTGCAGGGCCAGCAGATACAGCACTGTTGGGTTAATTCAGTTTTCCATGAAGCAGAACGGTGAGGTCAGAATAGGGTAAATAAGTGTTTAACATGGCACTGAGACCTTGTGATGGGGAGAACCAGCAGAGCTGACCTGTGCACCAAGAAACTCCTCCTCCCCTGGGCTGCCTCTCTGGGGTTTGATTACAGCAGTGCCAAGAGGTCTTGGTCAAAGCTGAAGGCAAGAGGTGATCCCTGAACCTGAGGATGTTCAGGCTGGATTTGCAGTGATGACACTGTGATGGAAAAACAGCGTTTGAGCTGCAGAGACCAGAGAATGAACTCATCAAAAAGGGAGTGCTCTTTCACCTGAGCATAACCAGCTCCAAAATCACCCTCTGCCAGCAGTGACACTTCCAGCCTAGCAATGCCCAGCTGAGGGAAGGACCAGAGGCAGATCACCCTCCTCATCCTCAGCTCGAATTCCTCATCCCTTTTCCATCCATGACACAATGGAAGCAGCCACTGGGAACCACAAAACCAAAAGTACGGAAGGCTGGCAAGGAAATGAGAAAATCTGATTATAGGCTGGATTTGTGTTCTAAAAGCTTCTTCCCTGTTAGCTGAAACCGCAGCTTCCTCACAAAAAAGCATCTTTGATTTCCTGGTTTTGATGCTGCAACAGCCAAACTAATCTCTGTGATTTTTCACGGGTTATTTAACTATTTAAGAAGAATGACAAATTTAAGCTCGCACAAATCGTCACTTTTTGCATGGTGAAAGTGCTATAGTTACTGTTAGCAGTTACAACAGTATACAAGAGCAAATTAGGAGATTTAAAGGAAGAAAGTGGATAATGAAAGTACAGGAGTGTGGAGTCAAATGTTAGTTCTACACTTGTGTTTATGAGGTTCACATGCTCTGAAATCTGAAATTACTTACAGAGCTTCAATCCTCATTTTGATTTCGCTGTGAAATATCACTTTAGAGAGACAATATTGGTAAGCACAGGCTGCTCTGAGTGATGGTTATTTCAAAACAAGAACGTTTTCTGTGCAAGTGATAATGCACTTTTAATAATCTCAGAGCACGCCAAACGATTCGGTGGACGTGGATGCTGCATAAAAACTATTGACATAGCACTTCATCTTTAAAACTGATAGACATGTGCCCCAAAAGCTAATAAAGTTCATCCTAATACAAACGAGGAAGTAAAATAGTATATCATAGCCTGTGATAGCTTTGGCTCCTGATCATATAACTGTAGCCCAGGGACAAAGAAAATTGAAGTGATTTAGAAAGGTACCCAGTAGGATATATCTGATATTAGGCAGTTTGCTGAAGCAAAACAGTAATGTCAGAGAGATACAAAGGTGTAAAATCCATTTGACTGTGTCCAAGTGCTTCTACTCTCTGACCTTAATGTCTCCACATGAACTCCCCTTAGGGTCAGCTGAATAATGCTTAATAACCTATGGCCAGAAACTGCCAAGACCTGCTAAGGATCACAGTCTTCACTTCTGTGGTTTAGCTTCTTTGTCCATATTAAGAATTTTAAGCCATTTCTATTTGAAAAGATATTATCTTTCATTTCTCAGTTTTTACTGCTCCACACTTAATATGAAACAGAGCAAAACAGGAATGCCATGTATGGTTCATTAGGTTTTATATTAACCACCCGATGAAAAGAATATGTGGGAATATTAAGTATTAATGGTAAATGGCAGTCAGAATGAAAGGACTTGCTCATCTGTTTGCCTTTGTTTTCATTTCCAGGTTCAGGTGGACAATGAGGGGTTTGATTGTTAATTCTCAGCTACAGCTCCTGTGCAGGGAAGACCCTGGAGACGAGCGGACCTTCAATGAGACAGGATTTGAGTCTTTTAGGAACAAAGGAAATGTAAGTGTTCATTTCTGGCTTTGAAGTTGGGAAAGATGTGTTCTCGCTGAAGGAGATTGGCATTAGCTCCAGAGCTGTGTGTGTGATTAATCCCACTGAGGGCTCTCAGAGGGGACAGCAGGGACTCTGCTGGGGACGTGGTGCTGCAGGAAAAGCACAGCAACAGCAGATGAGGTGTGGGGTGAGAGGAGAGGGACAGAGGGAAATGGGGACTGGCTGGAAAATCCCAGAGCTGTGTCTGTGCTGGGAATTCACCTCTGCTCTCCCAGCACCACCAATCCTGAAACTATGGGAGGATACAGAAGGTGGCTCAGGTCTGACCCAGTGCAGATTTCCATTGTTTAGCTCACGAAACACACCAAAAATACACAACAATATTTGCTTCCTGTTTATCCTCTTTGCAGTGTAATCTCAGCAGCCCATGGAATTGCAGCAGTGCTGGTTCATGTCTCATTCTGTTACAAAATCAATCCTATTGCAAAAACATTGACTGGATAAAGGACACTCTAAGTATTAATGCCTCTCTGACACAAGGACACGTTTTATGCTTAACCTGGCTGGTCATGAACAAGGAATTCTGGTTTAATGAGGAAAGTCACAGGAGCATTTAGTCTGGAAAAGACCTCTGAGGTCAAATCCAAGCATTAATCCCTGTTGGAGGGCACATAACTCCCAGTTTTGTTCCTTCTCTGGGTCACATCACCTGGCTTTATCTTCAGTGGACATGAAGTGATTTCCACCTGTTATTAGCACTGTATTTCTGGGAAGCCCTGTGAATCAATGTCTGCCTTAATGAAAGACATAAATTACCCACACTGGCTCTTGTATTGGCCAACTGCACGGAGTTATCCCACAGCTGGGCTCCCTCTGCCATTCCTTGCTTTAAAATACACATTCTGATAAGCAGTATTGATCAGGAATTATTGAAATGAACACACAGATATAAATATTTGATAAGAGAAAAGGCAAAATACACAGGTAATCATAACCCAGAAATGATCATTCCTATCAGAAGACACATCCACCCACTAATCTTGTCATTTCCAGTGCTATTGGTTTTCCCTAATCCAGAAACTGCAGTTTTCCTGCAGACTGGTGTTTCTTTGCACTTCTCTGCAGAAGCAGACCAATGTCCTTGATAAGGATTTTACCTACAGAATGAAGTTAGAATAAAAATATTAATTATTGAGATTATCTAGTAACAAACAAAATAAGTGGTTGTGTTTCTTTCAAAGTTGTATTATGTGTTCAGAATTTTCATCCTGGTGGCTGACTGCAGCATGAACCTCAGATGCAGAACTTGAATATTTGTGTGATTTAGGGTTAATTAATATAAATATTTTTATGGTTTGGGTTGCAGCCTGACTGTTTTGGGGTATCAGGTAGAGATGGGGAAGAAGATTTCATGATATTTCTTATTCCCTGCCTATCTTTGCTCTCTTCTGTTGTTTCCTCGGACAAGAGGGTTCAGCAGAGTTTCTTTTTCAAATTATTTGTGTCTGTTCTGACCATGATGATGACAGAAAACTCAGACTCTGTTTAGGACACAAATGCACTGGACTGCACATCCATATCTAGAGGCACAATCACATGGCTGGGGGGAAGAGACTCTGGATTTCTGAGAAATACACCTATGAAAACATTCATTAAGTCACAGAGGAAGCCCAGATGATGGGGCTGCCTACTTCAAACACCACAGTGGCTGCCAGTACGATGATCAACACAATTTTCTGTGCTATTTAATTTTTTTTTCTGTTTCTTGGCTGTAGTTAGGAGGTTATAAACTGCCAGGCATGTAATCCTAAGTCTTTGAAATCCAAGTTGCTCTCTGCTTTCTTTGAGTTTCATGTTCTTAGCTGAGGAGAGAAATCACAATAATTACAGCTTAAAATAGTCTCATTTCATGGTGTGGCTAACAAGTGAAACTACAAGTAATGATGTAATCTAACATGTCAAAAAAGAAAATGAAAAGAGGAGACAGAAGGCAGGACGGAGCCAAGGGATGCGATGTGCCATGTCATCTTCTAATTAACTAACTGATCCTTTAAACTGTCAAAATCAGCCAGCAACTCCATGGCCCAGTGTCTTATTAATATTCATACTGGGCCACGAGAAGCTCTGATTCCAGTCCCAGTGGTTATAGTTAAACATTAAAAAAAAATAAAATAAAAGCCTGGCTAGCCAGGGCTGCAGGAGCTTCACATTGATAGGGAAATGAAGGCCACCCTGCTCCCCATCCCTCTGCTGGGGGAACCCTCCCAGGCTGCAAATTGATTCCTGAATTATTAGGGGGGGTTCTATACTGAAAAAAACTCACAATTATTTCTTGTCTTGCTACGAGCTACCACGTTGTTAATCACATTAAGCTCCACGTTGTCAAAGGAAAGAAAGATGCATGGAATGTTTTGCAGTATAAGCCCATTTTTAATTTTGCCCACACCAAAGGAATACTCAGTTAATAAACCCTGGTTGTTTGGAGGAAGGGGGGAATTCATTTTGCCATGTAGGATGCAATTCAGGATTGTTTTTGCAGAAATCTGGGGCCCGCAAGAAAAATAATCTTCCATAATCTTCTTATAATGCAATTATTCTCTTACATTTCAGCCTGCCAGTCTCTTCCTACTCCCACTAAGCAGTTTCCTGAACCTTGAAGTCTAAGGGAGCAGCTGACATTTGGTTTCTCCATTCATTTTCTGTTTAATTCTTCATGGCAGGACAATGCTTTAAAAAAAAATAATAAAAATCCTCTGTGCTCTGAATTACATGGACTATTTTGGGGCCCAGTCTGCCACAGACAGGGATGTGCCTGTGTGCAGGAGGAGATGGGGATGAGGAGGTAATTCAGCACCTTCTGAAGTCAAAAGGAGTTTCAACAATTAATTTCAAGCCCAGACTATTTTGAGGGCAGTTAATCCTGTTTTATACTTGCCATTTCTAGCTGTGCATGGCATAGTAGAAAGCAATATATTATGCAGCCCTTTATAGCAGCATGATCAGTAAAGGAGTAGCTGAGCCATAAATCACATGCTGCACCTCTCAATGAAAAATAATTAAATTGTTGGAATCTCATTAATTGATAGCCTTTATTTAATTGATACAGTAAAGGAAAAATATCTTGTTTTACCCCCTATTTCTTCTGTTCTTTTCCCTGCCCTTGCCAGTTTCCTCTGATGTAACTTTTTGCAGTTTGACACAGCACACAGAGGAAATAAAGGGCATATTTCCACTTCAGCCACTCCTTACCTGTGTGGGTCCCTGTTCCTGGGGATCCACTGGATGAGGAGTGGCATTCCCTGGGAATGGATTTTTGGTTCTCAGCACAAACCCTGGGTCACAGCAGCCCAGTTTTTGGTAGCTGAAGTAACTTTCCCTGCTTTTCCATTGGCTGTGGAGCCTGGCTGTGCCCCTGGAGCAATCAGAGTATTCTGGGATAGACACCAGAACTGGGGCTGTGGAGTTCTCCTCTTCTTCCCTGGCCATGCACACACAAACCCTGGGGCAAGATCTGCTCAAAATATCCCCACTGTGCCTATGGAGAGCTGGGATTTGTCTGGGAACCACTCAGAGCTTTCTCACCTCACCAAAAAATTTATCCTCAAGCAAAGCTATCAACCCAAATATTTAACATCACATATTTAACTCCGCTGTTTAAGCTCTATTATGGATGAAAGGCAGGCTCCATTAAAGAAAAAAAATAAAATTAAATACTCCAAAGTGTCTATCAGCTGGGTTAACATCAGGCACTGAACTGCCAGACCACAAATCTTGAATATGTTGACGCTAAATGCCTACGAGGAGCATATGTTATGGATCAAAGAACACACTGATTAATCCAGCAGAGACAAAAGTCTGTCACTTTGGTCATGGTGCCATGATACCACACAAGACAGGACTAAGGGAGCACATGAATACAAAACAAATGCCAGTGAAAGAAAGGAAAGAGAGAAAAGGAGGTTGCAATCTAAAATAACAGTCAAAAGCTTTCACCCATGGATGCGGTTTCTTAATGCATTTCCTACTTTTTAAAAAATGAAGTTCTCAAGGTTTTGGGACAGATATGAATTTCTATTTCCCTGCTATCATTTTATTGATATAATTTTATATCAGTCCAAGCAGTCCATAATTTTTCTTGTGGAAGTTGTCTACATGAGGCTGTCTATTCACATTGGTACATCATGGGGGAGCAGGAACCTGGGATCACAGCAATGCATTTTCTGCAGTAGTTTGTTGGTTTATTTTACATTTCTGCCAAGCAGTTCAGCAGAGCAGTGTCTTGTTCATGTGCAGTTTTACTGCAATCCTTCAACTGAGGTGTTGAAGTAGAACACACACTTCTTAAAATCTACTTGAAAGCAGAGGAAGACTTCTTCTTTTATAGTATTTGTAAGTATTTTTCCATTCAGTATCACAGGCATGGGCACATCCCTTTATCTGGTATGTCTTCCTTAAAGAACACTTCAGAACACCTTTCCCATAACTTACAAAGGAACACTTACTTCAAACATTTTCCCTTTAGTTCCAGTGTTTGTTTGAAAATGTTTCAAACATTTGCTTTCTCTGCATTCATATCTTCTTCCTCACTGTAGCATTTAGTTTTTAATTAGAAAGGGGAAAAAACCAACTTAGGAAAATGAGACTTCCTTAAATTCAATCTTTAATGCTGAAAATCTTTTATAAAGGGCGAAAAAACCAACTTAGGAAAATGAGACTTCCCTAAATTCAAGCTTTAATGCTGAAAATCTTTCTTGTGCAGGAGGTAGCAAAGCCAATGGTCTGTGAGGATCCCCTGCAAACTGGATTATACTCAGGGCTGCCAGATTTTCTGGTGAGTGTGGAATTTCAGCTTCCAGGAGAGTCTGTGGCTGAGCTCTGCTGCAGGGCTCCCAGTCCTGGTGTCATTCAGAGTTATTTTAATGTGTCCCCTATGTTTTGACAAGGTGGCCACCTTGATCATCATAATATCCTGTCCATGCACGTGAAGCTGGCTAAATGAATGTATAATGCATGAGCTAGGTTTGTCAAAAGTAGTCTGTGAGGGAGTGTATTAACTACAGATGTTTTGTCAATTTTCCATCTCATTACTGATAAGTTATCAGTAATCTCAGACGAGAGATATTTGTGTGTGAGGGGCTGTGCATGTTTTATGTTGGCAACAGCTACTTACACCATGGCACCTAGCAAGCATGTCAGGAAGCACATGCACCCTCAATTTCACCTGATTTTACTGCAAAGTGATGATTTTCTGAAGCAATACCCATGGCTGTATCCAGGAGATTCCTTTAACGAGCCACTGCTCGGCTGTATTTGTCCTCAGCTTGTTTTTGTGCATCATTTAAAAGACAGCTGTCACAGCTACCTGCTGTCCTGCAGGAAACCTGGGCACTGTTAAATAAATCTGACATTTGTGCAGTGCTAAAGAAACCCCACACTGGGCCCAGCCCTCTGCATGAGCCTCCCTGATCCCATTCCCAGCAGCCAGGCTGGGATACAGGGAAAAACAACAGAGACAACTCATCACATCACATTACACTGCCAGAATGAGCAAACCTTCCCTCAGAGAAAGGGTTAAAGTTAATTGCATGGTAAAGACCATGAGATAGAATCCTGGGACTCAGGAACTGATTTATGCACTGCAAATGTGTATATCCTTTGCAGAAAGGGCCATTTCCTGTTTAAAAATGTAAAAATACTTGATTAAACTCTGCGGTTCCCAAACCAAACACATTACACTCTTTAGTCCATTAAAACTCTGCGAGTCCCTTACTTATCGTGCTGTGATGGATTGATTGGATTTAATCTCTCCTCCTTCTGAAGTTGTTTTCATTTCCTGCAGCCCTGTGCCCTCCCAGCACCAACACACCAGCAGTGCATTCACCAGCCACCAGCAGAGCTGATTATAAAAATCTATTGTCACTGGGACAATGTTTATATGAAAACAGCCACATTTTATGAGTCATTATCATTATTGTTATTGTTGTCACAAACCCAGATGGAAGCTGGAGCAATAAGGACACCTGAGCAGGCATCACTGAAAATTCTTATCTTCTACCATTAAATTAAGTCAGTGTCAGAAGGTCTGATTCATTCAAATGATGCTGCTCTATATTACCCTGCAAAAAGCACTTTTTAGCTGAACCTAAATAAGGAGTAAACATGTTTATTAAAAGGGGAAAAAAAGTGGATTTTGACCTTTAGTCTAATTGTTCAATAATAGTTTGCTATTTACCAAGAAACAAAGGTAAATACTGTTGGCAGACCAAGCTTCCCTGATGTATTGGAAAACACAGGGGCAACAGCACTGTCAGACCTTTTCTTTCTCACACCTACTCAGGGACTTTTTGTACAGCTGAGACTCTCTTAGAAGTGTTAATCAGGCTGGCTCAAGGAATTTATGAAATAGAAACTCTCACCAAGTTGGAGCACAGTACAAAGCCCTGGTGTACAATATTAGTGTCATAGATAATTAATTTCCTTAAAGATCAAGTTCAGGAATTTTTTTTTCTGTGGAGTTTCTGAGTCATTGCTCATTTCATGGTTTAGGGCTCTGTTTATTCTGAGATTGGTGAACACATACAAGCTTCTTACAGCTGTTTTCCAGGTCTGTGCTTCTGAACGATTTCCTTTCTCTCTGCCACTCACACATTTAAAAATATGAAGTGTAACATTAAAAAAAAATGCTAAACTGCAGTATTCATAAGTTCATCTAATTTCAAAAGAACAGAGCAATTTTTCAAAACCAGTGTGTGTTTTTGAAAGGTTCTAATACAGATCAATTCTGCTGCAGAGTGTTTTATATTGAAGGGAAACTGCTTGGTGTTTATTTTCACTTAAAGAGCCCTTAGCAGTGTCCACTCTGATTTTCCTCATATCCCCTTGTGTATGAATTATATTGTAAACTTTCTCTAACAAACTTGGGAAAATGGTGACAGAGTTACTGACTTCAGAATTCATGGAACACAAAGGTTGGTGCTTTTTCATTTCTCTTAAGCACAGAGATTTAGCTAAAACTCAGGATTTGCAGTAGTGCTTTTCAATTCAGTGTGGTGATCAGGAGGCAGAACTAATGGGGAGGCTTCTGAATTATTGCAGGCAATCTGAATGTGTGGTTCAGACATCAACAACAGTGGTAAATAAGAAGGGAAGAATTAATGTTCTTCCAACAAACACATGGCTTCTGAGTGGTGGGAGGCAAGAATTGCTGTTATAAAATATAATGCAGCCAGAAATTTCCAAAAGGTGTCATGTTGGGATTTTTTAAATGCCTAACATCAATTTAATTCAAAATGACGTCCCAATGGAAAATGGGATTATTTTATCTGTTAACTTATCTCCAGGAATCTAAAAAGCTTTGACTCATCAGTCAGGTATTAATGTTACACCTTTCAGTTCTTCAGTAAGTCATTTTTCAGATCAGTCTGACTGTGTGGCTTTTATATTTGACTATTTTCTGGAGAAAGTGAATCAACAGGAAGAAATGGTGTGAATTTTTTCCTGCTGCTGTGGATATAGCCTTTTGGCTGCTCTGGTAATTACTTGGACAACAGGACTTGTGTGATTGGCCTGCAAACTTTGCTCTGACCTGGAAGAGAAAAGATTTATCTTTTTAATCTTTTTAATCTTTCCCACTGTCACAGCACACCCTGGCATTGTGCTCTTGGTCAGGGGGGAAATTTCTTAAGTCGTGTGTTTGGGGTTAAAGTCTTGCTCTTGAGTTGCAATATGTGACTGCAGTTTAAGTAACTGTTATGTGTGATTAAGAGTAATTCTGAGCAATTAAAGAAAACAGTTCGTTTGTGGCAGGTGGCAGAGACTTAAAGAAGATAATTACTCTTTTTAGCCATCTGTGTTAAGTGCCATTAGCAGAATTAAACTGGAATTCACCACTTTGAAATTTGAGGCAAAGTTCTTTTCCCTTAACTACACAATACAATATTGTCTGAAGTCTAATTACAAAAAAATAGTAATTTCACCCTGCTTGCCATGAGGTGCCTGTTTGTTAATTTTGTTAAAAAGGTTGGCACTCCAAGATATGATAAATTGGACAACTGCTTGTAGTAAATGTCTTTGAATGATGTGTTGGCTCTGAAAAGCTGTTCAACTTTGAGTGAGTTTATCCTGAAAAGCCCTGATCTGAAGTGATGAACTTGTGCTGAAAAGAAGAAACATTTCTGCCCTTCTGTCTGAAATGTCTGAAGTGCTGAGGGTCTGAGCACTTCCAGTGCTGCTGGCAGCTCTGCACAGGGATCAGGCAGTGAGAAATTCCAGGAATGTGTGCTGAGATGTGGAAAATACACATCAGCAAAGCAAAAAAACCATCAGGGGAAACCTTTCCTGGAGGAATGAACACAGAGTGCAGGAATTCCTGCACTGGGAGCCTGCAGGGAGTACAGACCAATCCTTTCTGTCTCCAGCTGTGATGATAGCACCAAGCACTGCTGGAAATGAAAAGTACAATTCTGGAAAAGCTGTCATCTCTGAAAGTCTGGAATTTTTTCCAATTTCTCTGCTTTCTGGTAATTATAAGGAGGCTGAGTTTCATGAGTATAGGACCTGGTTCATGTTTTACTTTCTGGTATTTATCAGTTGTGTCTGCTCTGTTCTTTGACTTTGGGTATTAAGATTCTGGTAAAATTCAGACAGAGTCTCACTCACTGTATCAAGGTTACTCTGGAAAAATTGCAAATTTTTCCAAATTCTAATGGAGCTTTTGATTATAGGAGTACTTGGGCTTGGGATTTCTTACAGTAAACTTTAATCACCAGTAGAGTTTTCATGTTCACAGGATGATCCCAGCTAATTAATGAATCTCTCTTACTGATTAATACAATTTAAAAATGGGTGGATTAGATTAAGGGAATTTTATCAGACTTTAATGACTGTAATGACCAATTATAAATTTAAGGGTATATTAAGATTCTTCTCATGTGTGAAACATTTTACAATAGCATTTACTGGCTGTACTTGTGTAATTCTGTGCCAGTCTTTAGCAAGGACAGGAACAGGACACCTACAAGGACACCCCAACAGGGCTGGGTTCAGGTGTTTCTCTCTGAAGGCAGCACAGGACAGGGACCTGAGATGGTTTTTAAATAAGGAAGAGGTTCAGAACCTGAACCTCAGTGAAGTCACAGATGTGTAAGAAATGGAGAACTGAGGATGGGGTCCCCAAAACTTTATTCATCTCCTGAGAGCACTAAGAGAAAAAGCATCAGGGCTTTCTGATGCTTCTGGAGCTGCATCTCCAGCTCTGTTTTTATCTCCTTTTTCAGCAGACTTAATATGAAGAGAGTTCTGAGTGATTTGTGTTGAAAACTTACATTAACAAAGCTGCTTTCTGTTAAGAAATACCACATTTCTCCTAGCATAGCATTAAAATGGAAATGCAGATACAGAAACCCAGAGTCATCCAAGATTCCTTCAGACATCCATGCACTTGGCAGGCAGGATGCAGGGGTCAGGAGGACCTGCAGTATCTGCAATCCAGTCCTGACATTCCACAGTGCCTAAAATGCCCCAAAACTTGGATGTTGAGGCAGCAAAATCCCAGTTCTGGCATGGTATGAATGCTACTGCCAAGCTGATCAGGCTGTTGGAACAAGTTGTAGCTACATCCAGATGAATTAAACACACATTTACACAGATTAGATGTTATTCTGTATAAGGTTTCTCACTCTGTTTATTGTGCTTTGGTCTGTAAGACATGGCACTGCTCTTTTAGCTGGTGAGATGTCTTTGTTTGAAATAAAAACAATGTGTGCCATGGAGGCAATGTAAGCATGTGGAATTCTAATGAGTAGGTTTATGTTAAATATACAGGACAGTTATTCAAATCTCTGTGTGAAGCAGAATTCTGGGAGTGATGCTGCTAAGCCAGCTCTGCTGAGGAGCTGTGTGTCCTTCCCAGATACTTCTCCCTTCATTATTTCCTTCCTGAGCTGTATTCTGGGACCAGTACAAAAGAAAGGAGTGGGAGGCAGAGATTGTGCAGAAGAACAAAAGCCCTTCAAATAACTCTTTTAGACACTTTTCACACTTTAATTGAATAAATTGCACAGAAAATCCTGTGTCTGTGGTATACAACTCCCCAGGTGCTCTCAGCTACCATATCCACAGCTGCTTATATTCAAACTAGGTAATTTAATACACTTTTATCTGTATATATTGTAGAGTGTCTTTTAAAATCAAATGGCTGTGAATTTTGACTTGGAACAAAGCAAACACCCTGTGAAGGGACATTCCTCCCTCCTTGGATGCTGCTGTTCGTCTCTGAGTATCTGAGCACAGTTTAAAAAAGCTCTTTCTGCTGATGTATAAACCCTGTTTTCAACCACTGCGTAATGTCACTAACATGACATCCATGCACAAAAAAATGTACAGCTCATGGCAGTTGGCAAATCAGCTCCTGCCTGGTGCTCCCCAAGGGGAGGGATTCATGCATGAGGCTGCCAAAAGAAGGGTCATGATTCAGTTTGGCAGGGGCATAGCCTGGACACATTTTCCTTTAATTGCTCCTTGTCATGTGAGATGTGGTCCTGGGTGACACTGTGGCTAGAATAATACAGAAAATAAATGCTCACTATCTCATCCATGCCAGAATCTCTAAATGCTCTGTTTATTTTGCCAGTGATCTCTAAAGAAAAAATAATTAGTGTTTCATTCTCTCTCATCTTTCCCCCCCACACTTCTGACTGATGCAGGAGCCAACATAAAGGAATGGCAGTACATGAAACCATTTTTCTGGCTGATCTCTAATTTTACAGTCAAACTGCTCATGCCTCATTTTTTAACTTCATCAGCACAGGGAAGAGAGGCTAAAGATACTTCCTGAGAGTCCCTGTAAAGCCTGATGGCCTGGGATGTCCTACAGGTCCTTCACAGTGGGAAATGCTGTAATTGTCAACTCCAGGTCCTTCCCCTGAAGAGCTGCTCTCTGCTGAAGGCAAGGAAAGAAATGTGAACAAGATTTTACAAATCTGGCATATGGCAGAGCAACTGCAGAGGCTGGAAGTGGCTCAGCAGCTATAAAGCACAGGGAAGAACAAAATTCTGAACATAATGAAACTCCTTCTGTACCTGGGCACCCTGCACATCAGGTTGGGTTTAGAACTGGGGAGGAAGGAACTGCCTCTGCTCCAGAGTGAATTTGCTGGAGATGAGGACCATTAGAGGGAGGGATGGGAATGGTTTTTTTGTATTAACACATGACTAGATCCATTCCCAGGTCAGACATCGTGCCTCCTGTGGTTTGCACACTGTTGCAGTCTTCTTAAAGTCCCTTTAGTGGACTCAGATCTCACAAAATGTATAAACTGACCCTGAAGGACTGCAGAGATTCCACTGTCATCACTGAACCACTGGGTACAGAAGTGTCCTGTCCTGTTTGCTGTGTCCCTGACAGGGCTGAGCTCTACCAGGGAACACTGGCCTGGCCTTGGGGCAGCTGGAGAAGCTCCAGGCCAGGGCAGAACTGGTGGCAGCAGCAGGAACTGAGGGTGGCTGAGGGACAGGACCCTTGGCAGAGCAGCAGGGCAGGGGACACTTCAGACAGAGCACGAGCAGTGACCCAAAAAATCATTCAGAAGAGCCAGACCACCCTGGCTTTGCAGGCACCAGGAGAAAGGTCTTTGTCTCACTTGTCCCCAGTAAGCTCCTTGTGCAATTATCATTAAGAGTGTGGCAAGTGTTTGAAGGAATGGGCTGTTTAATTGTATGAAAGCAAAGGTTTAACCACAAAAGCTGCCAGGCACTGCCACAATTATCATTTATCAGCCAAACAGAATGTCCTCGGGTTATGTATTCATCAAATGGTTATTGATTTAAGCTTTGGGCATTTTACAAGATTAAAAATTATTACTTGTGATTTAAATAGTGTTTAGAGGACAGAAATCAAATATAAACCAGTGTGTTTATAAAATGACAGGCTTTTATAAAATTGCACAATAGAAATATTGTAGAACAGGAGCCTCTTTCCAGTGCTTTGAAACTAGAGAATGGTCTCCATACACAATTAGCCAAGTATTAAAAATACACTGGGCTCATTTTTCATGTCAAGGGTGCTCCTCCCTGTGACTCTGTTCAGAGTATTAGAGAATATCTGAAATATTCTGAAAATCTCTGGAATTAATGTGAGAACACAGAAATCTTGAGAGGCTATTTCTCCTGCTTCTTCCTCTTCTCTTGTTCTAACAGTCCAGTTAGGCAGAAACACCTGAAAATTGACAAAACTTCTTTGGTTTTAATTTGAAATGCAGACAACAGTGAGGGGTTGGGTATTTGGACTCTACTGGAGCTGCTGGCTGGTCACTCAGCAGAGGTGCTGGCAAATTATGAGGGAAATTCTCCCACCCAGAGCAGGGACAGCCATCACCCCACACAGCTCACAGTGTCACACAGAAATTCTGAGCTCCCTGGCAGGACAAAGCTCTGTGCAGGATGGGGATCTAAACAAATTACCTGCTGAACTATGTGTCTGGAACAGCTTCATGACATCAAAGTAATCATGGCCTGAAGGTGGAGCTGATCTTTGGGCAGTGCTGAGGATGAACCCAACCCCGCAGGGTGTCCCTGCCTCCAACCCCAGCCCAGAGGGGCATCCTGGGCACATTCCCTGTGTCCCTGCCCTTGTGGAATCTCATTCAATTTGTGTTTGCACACACAAAAGCTGCCATCATTTCATGTTTTCCCTTGGCCTTTGCAGGCTTGGCCTCTGAAGTGTGACATTTGTTTCCAGGTGAAATGTGTTTTCAGTGAAGGGCATTTCTCACAGCAATTTGTCTGTGTCTAAAGAGCCCGGGGCAGGGGGTAGACATTTACTTAAAGAATCTTTAGAGTACTTTAACCAGGCCTTTGGGACCTCCCTGGTGACCAGCCTGTAACATGGTCTTCTGTAGCATTTCTCCATGCTATTTCCTTTAATTGACTAACCTCAACTCTGGCTGTTCAAAATCACTTTAACCCAAACATGCCCCCGGTCTGAAGCACCTAATGACTTTCCCCTGGCCCTAAACACATATGCTGAGACAATGCAAACATCATTTGGAAGATGAGTAAATTCAATAACCCAATTACCACTGCACCAAAATACCATTTATCAAAGCCTGGCCACAGCAGTTCAGATCTTTAGCTCCCTCTGTTTCGATGGCCCGGCATTTGGGTGAAAGTGAATAATCGATTTAGGAATGATTAAATAGAAATTTGTAACACTTGGCATTATTAAACCTTCAATCTTCATTACAACTGCTTAACAATTACATCATGGGCTGTGTAAAATGCATTAACAGTAGCTGGAAACAATCTCCTCGTAAATAAAGACAGCAAAGGTATTGGACTAGTGTTCAATAGGAAGTCTAATAAAAATACATATATTGTGGCATTATTAGCAGGTTGTAATTCTGAACTCTGAGGCTGCTTCAAGACTGAAAAATTTTAAAAGCCCAATGAGAATCTCCCAGCTGGTATCTAACATTGAACTCATTTATTTTAAAAGGTCTAATTTAGTGGCAGAGCCAGCAGCCTGAGGGTTAGAGCTGAACAACAGGTCACCCCTCCATCCTCCTCAAATGGGAAAAATACTTATTTAAAGCCAGCCCAAATCCCAGCTTCTCCCATTGGCTCCACACTCTCATCCTCTGCCTGAAGTTTAGGGGGTTTTTAGTTCCACCTACTCTTTTAGACATGCAGGAGAGGGTCCCCTTTTCCTCTTTCAGTACAAGGTGTTTTATATAATTATTTGAATTATTTTAAAACAGCTTCCAAAGTGCTTTATAATTCTCTTACTCAATTTTCCTACCATCTTTGTAAAAGCCTGACCTTCCCATGAGCATCCAAACTGGGCAAACCATTCTATTCATTTTGGAAGCTTCACTTATAGCTAAAAGAACTTTAAAAAGTCACCCAGAATTACTATTACACAGATCCATTTGGTCTGTGGATCACTAATCTAAAATATATGTTTATGTCCTAACACTTGGATGCTAATACAGCAGATCTCAAAGTGAAATATTTGCCTCACTGAAATTCAGTATTAACATTACATTTTGTGTGTCCTGAATTAGCCCTAGACCAGCTCCTTCCATTATCTGAGAGATACATTATTCCACTAAAATGCTTGGATTTAGAATATTTCCAAAAGTATTTAGAAAAAATACAGCATAGTTTGAACAGCTAAAGTGAAGTTTGGTATGAATTGTCACTAAATGCATCTCAGTCATTAATGTGAAATACATAATGTGAAATACATAAAGCCCTTTTCCCAGGCAGAGCAACGTGTGTTCCATGGATGTTCAGTGCACAACAGGGCTGTCATTAAACTTCCACAAATCTGATTTTGGGAAGTTCTGCTCCTCTTACCAGCCAGTTCTGATAATCAGCAGTGAAGTCACACATGGGAACTGTAACAATATTAAACCATGGATTGATTGTGGGCTGGGAACTGGGAAAGGTGTTTTATCTCAAGGCTACTGGTTCAGCCCAGGTCAGTGGCTGCTGAAATCTGTTCCAGCTCAGGAGCGTCACTGTCCCATGGGAAGGAGCTGGGTGGGCCTGGATCAGGATCTGGGGAATCTCATTAAAATCCTACAGCAATCAGTATCCTTCAAACACAGCCAAGATGCTAAAAAATAAAGAATTAGCCTGTTGCTCCAAATACACAGGCTTACAAGTCATATTGAAGTAATGGGGGAGGAAGTTTGTTTTGTTTCTGGCTCTCATATCCCACAGTGTTCCTCTAAAAACAGAGCTTGCCCTTAAAAGGCAAGGAAAGCTGATGACACTGATGCAGAGGGATGGAGCACATTTCTACACCCACAGCTTTAAAAGCCAAGTCCCAAAGTGTCTGAAGCCAACAGCAGGAATTCTGCAGACTTCAAACGCCTTCACATGCAGCTCTGGGGAGCACACGTGTCCCATGGGAACCTGGAGAAAGTATCAAAGAGACTCGAAATTCAGATGCCTCCAGTTAAGTTTATTTGATGACCACACCACACTGCATCAGAGATTATCTCTGTGAGTGATATAAATGTAATTTGTGTAGGACAGGGCTGACATCACCAGTGCCCCAGCCCAGGCAGATCACGTGCCAGGGCTGACATCTCAAACCCTGGTGTGACAAAGTCTGTTTTCATTATTTTACAAAATAAAATCTTAACCAGAAAATGTAAAATACGCCTTTTGATAGCCTAATGAGGTGTATTTGCATTAACAGGCTAGAATATAAATTTAGGATTCTGTTGGTAGTCTGAACTAATTCCCACATCACTATCTGTAGTCCAGAGGTTTTGAATCCTGTTGCAAACAGGTATTTCTAGGTTAATTATCTAAGACTGATCCTGTATTCCATGTACAAATAAACTATTTAAGTCATACACCTGTGCTTTGCATCCAACTTCATACATGAGGCTTGGATCTGAAGTTCTGGATCTTTATATTGATCAAAATATTTAGCAGATATTATAAATCACAGAATATCATGGCATCAGTAATCCAGGCATTGAAAACAGCCAGTGAGGAGCAGACAACTCCTTTTAAATGAGTTAAAAAAAAAAAAAAAGAGTTAAAAAAAATGAGTCCTGCAGCCAGGACTGAAGAATAAGAGCTGAGCCCAGTCCCAAAGCCTGTAATAAATGTGTTATTTAACCTCTGACTGAAGGCTCTCTAACACCAAGTCACGTCCTCTTGGACTTTTCCTTCAGTCTCAGGATGCCTGAAGCTTGGACAGCCAGCTGAGCTTGGTTAGGAGTGACAATGACCGGGCAGCCTTTCAAATGTTTCACTTTGCTGAGCTTTGTTTGGCTTTTGCAGAGTTTTAGGAGCCGCTACTGACGTAGATCCTGCCACAGGGTAATGGGCAGCAGATGGGAACCCTGCACCAGGCATGGCCAGGGGGTTATCAGCTCACAGGACACGCTCCTTCCTGCCTCCTTGCAAGAAAAACACTTTGAAATGGTTCCTAAAACAGCCACACATCCCTCGTGGTGCAGCTGGAAGGACCAGCTGTGGAGGGTGAACACCACAGGTTTGGGGATACTGGGAACAGAACTCAAACAAGTAAAGATGTCTGAGCTCAGCTCTCTGCACTTCCCCCTGGTAGTTCCTCTGTTTTTGTTTATTTACAGAGAAATAAAGAGTATAATGGGGAACAGTAAAGCTAATGGAAAACATTTCAGCTGGGTGTGTTTGAGTTGGCAGCACAATAATAACTGCAATAATCTCACAACAGCACTGGTGTCTCAGAGAGCGAATCCAGCCTTCACTCATAAATGTCCAAGTGTTTATGGAGGAGGATAAATCCATTCCCTGAGTTCACCAGCTGCTACTGAGCAAGTTATCACCACAGTGTTTGAGATTTTCTGTGGGTATTGCTGGGGAGCTGTGCCTGTCAGACACCTAAATCATCCAAACACAGTGCTGGGAGTAACACGTTGTGCTGGCTGCAAACACATCCAAGTGTCACCTGAGTGCCTGACACTGCTTTTATTTGGTAAGAAACCACACTCCCACTGGTGTCTGGGACATGCTGGCACAGATGTCCTGATTATGTTGTCATCAAGTGTCACCTCTGTGCTGAGTCAGCTCTGTGGTGCTGGGGTTCTCTGGACTGAGAGAGATGTTTGAGGATACAGCAGCTGATTGAGACTGCCATGGACACCCCATCCAGTCCTACAGTAAAATTAACACACTGATAAGAACAGGGGGGAATTAATTGCTTTTCCTTGAATTTCAGCCTCTCCTGTTTCTCCCTTCTGAATGTGTAAGGTTGGTTCTTCAAAGAAACCACAGGGAAAAGGGCATCAACCTCAGTGCCCATCTCATTCATTTGCTAGAGCAAATAGTGATTGTCCTTACAGAAAAATAGCTCAAATGCACTCTTTAATTCAAGCTTTAAGTTCTGAGGACCTCATCTAAAGTTGTAATTAAATTAAGAAAATCCCAGTGTAACCAGGTGAATTTTTTTAAGAGCAATTTCGGTTCTCAAATGTAATTTTTGTGTTGGTATTTTTGGCATTCTCAAACTCACTCACATTTCTGAAGCTGAATTACAACCTATGAAAAATGCAGCTCCTGATGAGGTACCAAACCAGCCATACTTGTATTGGTGCAAATGATACCATTCCAACACAATAATCAAATGAGTTTCTCATAAACTCTCCTGTAATCCAATAAAGTAACAGCCTTTGTTATAAAACCTTTATCAATCTCAATCTGTAATATTTACATACATATCACAGGCTATGAAAGGGACCTGGAACAACTGACAAGCAGACTGAGATAAATGACAAACAACCATCATTATGGCCAAAAAAAAAAAAAAAAAAAAGGCA